>JARKHS020000142.1:0-294740 GCA_030143305.2 Amblyomma americanum | reverse complement strand
AAGCACTGATTCTTTAACTTCTATATATTCAGTTAGTTACCATTGAATTAGGAAGCACTTGTTTTTCTGTCATGTCTAGGTGTATTTCGAAGTCGTGCAAAGGATGACAAAGGCCGTTGAACTTTTAGCAGCTGCAGAAAATCCGCCGCAAGCTGCCATTTTATTGCCGGCTATTAAAAATATGACGACGTGTAGTGTTCGCCACGCTTGATCGACTTTTTTACTTGGGATTTCAAATGAATTGAGGGAACTTCCTGGTTTCAGGGTGGCAGCGTTGGCGTTTTTTCCGGGACACGCGCTGTCTCAAAAGATATGACTGCTTCAGCACGTGCTCTTTTCTTTCTGTGGCAACATACATAAAAAGCCAACATGCGCTGCAAAGTTCTTTGTAACGGAAGTAAGCGGAGCTGGTGCTATATATATTTTAGGAGAGAATTTCTGTCAAATGATTCGGATGGCCTTGCGATGTTTCTTCTTTTTATTGAGTGGTACAATATCGTAGAGTCGTGCGTCGTTAATTCTACCCCGTTAATATGGACGACTCGAATTATGGACATTTTTATTGTGACCGTTATTTTTTCAATATATTTAAGCCCCGTTAATATGCAAAACAAGCTTTCTGTAGAAAAGACCGGGTGAAAATGTGCGGGGCCAATTGAGACAATGTATTTTTCCCCGTTAATATGAATAGCGATGGCAAGAAAATCTTGAGTGCACTCGATCAGATATTGCGCCCCTTGTAATTGGTGTGCAGAGCAGCACCGAAAGGCAGGATGAAAGTTCAAGTGCGGTAGTAAATGCTTTTTTTGTGTTTGTGGTTTCATGTCTTATTGCTTAGGTGCCCGGTCGATGCGCCTTAACATTTGCCGCATTGCATTAATGGCTGCGGAAGAAAAATTATCTCCAACTGAGAACACATTCATTACGCTGAATTACATTAATTACGCTGAAAACAACATTAGCAGCTCTTAGGTGAGTGACTACAGTGATCATAGATCAAGAGCAGTCGTAATAGGAGATACTTCATTACAAGCGTCGTCAGGCGTCTCATGGACCACTAGGCGCTTCAAGTTTGCTTGAACCCGCACCATTTAATTTTAAACATAACGGTGACTACAACAATGATCCTCTAGCTTCCTATATAGCCAAATTTTCACTTCGCTGCCTTCCACTATGCACAGATGGACTCCGTAATCGTAAAATTATTTTTATAGTGATCTTTTTTGTTTTGCTTCATCATTCGTTATTACGAACGATTCGCTTTATGGAAACTTCTGCACGCGAACAGTTGTCCATATTAACGAGGCAGGACATTAATACAGCGCGTGCGCATATCGTTTTTACCTTTATTTTTGAAAAAAAAAACTGCGGAAGTAAAGCGGACACGTGGTATCATTTACCAAGGGTGTGCGGCGGGATCAAGATTTTTCGGTAAAGCAGCCGTCGTTTTCACGACACGTGTTAGCAAACTGCCGTCCTTCTACATTGTCTTTCATGAGTCAGCCGGAACTTCCCCATCCGCTGCATACCATCGTTATTGTCTAAAATCTATCACGTGCGAGACGAATGCTCTGCTGCAAATTACGTTTGAATTCATTGCCTGCCGGCAGTCTGCACGGTAAATCAGTAGGTGCTCAAACCCTTCCTCACAAAAATGTACATTAGCTTTGATTTACTACTCCAAGTGCGTGCTACACTTGAGAATGCGTAACCATTTAGATATCAAATATACAAACTTTTAGCAATGCTTTGTAAAGAATGAATCGACACTGCCTACAAATTAAAATACCTGTCTCGCAACGCTAAATCATGTGCTGCTTAAACATGATTGGTAGGCATGTGGGAAACATTACAGAATACGTTTCTTGCACGGCTTTGGACTTCAGTTGGATGGCGATTAACTTAGTTCATCGAAAACAAAATTTCTGCGATATTCATACTACAAGAATTAGCCCTGATTGTTGCTAGCCTTTTGTGGTTAGCTTTCGACTGCCGATTCCATGATAGCAGGATGAAATTGTGGCTTTGGTGGCCGTATATTGAGGAAGGCGAAATGCAAAAACGCTCGCGTGCTTTATGATGGCAGCGCACGTTAAATAACCCTATGTGGTCGTAATTAATTAGGAGTGCGGAGTGCTTTACTGCAGCGCCCATCATAGGTCATGTATCGTTTGGGTACCGTAAACACGATATACTAACACGTCTGAACCCGCCTCGTGGCGTAATTCTGAATCATATGACGGCATGAACTCTGCGAATGAGCTCGAAAAATGCTTTACAGAGGTTCGATTGTAGCGTGTAATAGAGATTTTCTCCGTGGTTTATGGGATCTGAGTTCAATGTTTCTGGCATAGTGCCCCTAACTGCAAACGGCGTTGACATGCAAGAAGTTTGGAAGACGGTGCCGCCACCACCGACCCTAGTGTGCAAGGGATTGAGCACTCTTGTAACTTTTGCAGGTCAACGATATTTTATAATTTAGGTGAAAAGGAAAATATTTTTCACTTTCTTGCTACTGGAGAGATAGCGACGGGATGCTTCTCTGGTCGCTCCAGACTCTTCAATGAATCTTGCGTCACCACCGGCTTTTCATTATAGTAAACCGAAGCTGCCTTCACGCCAACAGTCCTCCTTACTCTGACATGGTCCGCAGAGAAAGTTCATGAAAATAGGCGATTTGTAGGCACGTGCTCCAGATGATATGCAAGGTAACGAGCTCACTCTTCTGCCACGGAGGAGGCGAAAATGTTTGTGGTGTGTGCTCTTTGAATTTCTTAATATAAAGTCTGCTCCTCCTCTCTTACAACTCGCTTCACTCACGAAATAATGCACTTTCTCACCGGCATCTAAGTTGATACAAAGCATCACTAAATCTCCGAATTACTAAACAGACAGTTTTTTCGGGGAATGTAAAAGTATCTTTATGAACATATATTGATCGCTTTCTTTTAAGAGTCCAAGTCGATGGAAATACTTTCACTCCGGTGTGTTGTTAAGCACGTGCCGTCCCTGAACATTTTTATTGAGCAAATCAGCTTCTGCGGGCATATTCGCATCGTGGTTCGAAGCTCAGTACAGGGTTTCCGCGGTTAGAGCTGGCATCACCGCCAAAACGGTTCAGATTCGTTTACGTCGCGTAGGAAAACCCACTGTGTATGTTTAGAGGTTAAAAAATTTTAAGCTCATTCAATTTTGCTACGTGCAATTTGGACGAATGTGAAAGTATCTTTTTGAATACATTTTGATCACCTTCTTCAAAGCATCCAAATTGGTGGAAATACTTCAATCCGGGTGTGTTTTTATGAACGTGCCTTACCAGAGCAGTATTAATGAGAGTTCACCATCTGTGCGCACGTCCACGTGCTGTTTTGAAAATCAGTGCCGGTTTGAGGTGGTTGCAGCTGGCATCATATGAAAACGGCGCAAATATCGTCTGCGTCGCATAGGAAGTTATACTGCGCATATTGAGAGGTTCAAAAATTTGAACATACTCCAGCTAGAGCGAACTAAAAGAGAGAGAGTCTCAAATGAGAGACCAGAAGTTAGGCAAAAAAAGGTCATTTGCGCTTGTAGCGGTGAGAACGTTGTCCTTCCCTAGGTGCCTTTTTAAAGGCGGCACAAACCGCGCACTGGGTAGCGTAGTGGTGTGTGACCTTGTTTTACTCTTTGAAGACTATGGTTCGATTCCCGCTAAACGAACATTTTTATTTCCTTTGAAATAATTTTATTTCAGTTCAAACAACCCGTGCAATCTAGTGCTTTGTGTAACCTTTCTATAAGCTAGTGCTTTAAGCGCGTTCTAGTTAAGCCTTCTGCGTTTTCTGTTTCATCTTGTAATTTGCATATTACTTGTTACTAGGTTGTGAGCGATCGAGCGGTGTCACATGATGAGTGAGGGTTGTAAATGTGTTCCTTTTCTTCCAATAAACAGTTGGTACTGTGAACATGTGTTGCCTTTTTCTTCTTTGTGTTGTCTTCGTTGCGCCGCAGTTTTTTTCTGTCATGCACCAACTCGCCCCACAGGCCGTCATTCTAAAGTGACACGTACGTCTGCGTGACGCACTCTGTGCAGCTGGCAGACGTAAAGCTGAACGAAACCATTCCCAGAACGGCAGTGGCGTAGCCAGAAATTTTGTTCGGGGGAGGGGGGGGGGGGGGGGGGGGGGGGGCGCTCATGTTGCAGCGCGGCCTCCTCATAGAATTTGTGGAAGGATCTAACGCATCAATATTAATGGCATTGCTATTGCCACTGACAATGCCATTGTGAATTAAATAACGCTACGCAGTGTATAGATAGTTGAAATGTGTATTTAAAAAAAACGTATTTGTATGTCTTAAATAGTTTGGCAGACATGATTACAAAACATAAAACTGAGCAGGGGACAAGACACAGGAGAGAAGCAAATAGGACGAGCTCGTCCTGTCTGCTTCTCTTTTGTGTCTTCTCCCCTGCTGAGTAATTGCACCGAAATTTTAGTTGCAACAGCGAACCATCGATAGGCCCTTGAAAGTTTGTGCTGGGATAGAGCCCCTTGCGTTTCATGACTCCAAGTGCATGGGCGTTGCCACGAAATTCAACCCGAGTTAGCAATGTTCGCGTCAAAATGTCTTTTCTACTCGGAAAAGAAACGGTAGCTGACAAAATCCAGAATGACTTCTGGCGCCGGTGGTTATTTTGGTGTTTGGTTCTTTGTTTTGGGGCCGCTGAAGCCCCATAAGGGGACGGAAGCGCCAGTTCTGTTTTCGCGTCACCCTCTCTCTCTTAGCCTACTGAGACGCCCGCAGGCCTCCGCGTTTCTCGGAGATGGCCCTGGTTTCACGGAGGGGGAACAAGGACAGACCCAAGCAGGGCTGCCGTGGTGTCCATTGGCTTGGGTTGCACAGGGACGCCCGTACCCTTGACGACTTTAGTCAGCGGATATTGCTCTGCGGCGATTCTCCTGGCCGCAGTGCGCAGCAGCCTGTCCTTAAGCCTGTTTGACATGCAAGCGAACCGCTCGCGAACTCCGCCGCCGCGGCGAGTACACCCTCTCTCAAGCGGCGGAGGAAGCCCCAGCGGCTGGAGCGGCGAGGTTCGGGCAAGTTGGAAATTTTCGCGGCGGCGACGCGGCAGCAACGCATCTCAACCAATGACGGCCCGGCGTCGCCACGCGAGTTTGTACGCCGCATGTACGAACTTTTGTTTAGGAAAGAAATTGTATAAAGTGCTGTTTAATGCTTAAAACGCGATAATTATATTTACTTAAATAAACTGTGAAAAGAAATGACAAATAATGCTTATATAGCGCGCTTTTATTGTGTTTTCAGGCCACCAAAACCGGTTGAAGGCGCATATATTTTGCCAGCAACATTGGTTTTCGCAGCGGTGGGAAACGCGGAGCGGCGATGCATGTGAAACGAAAGCTCGCGAACCGCTTCTCAGCGCCGCGCCGCTGTTCGCTCTGTTCGCCAGTTCGCTTGCATGTGAACCGCCCTTTAGGCTGCCGCAGCGCGTGAACTCTCTCTGTCTTCGTGTCCAGGGAAAGGGTCACCACCAGCACTTCCAGGATCCCCAATAGCGTCGCCTCCTATTCACTGGTTTATAGGAGAACGCAACTTCTCCCAGCGTTACACCTAGGGCTTTCATCGCCAACGTCAGCACCCTGTTCGGTTTCAGGAGGACGCTACACCTCCCAGTATTAGCGGCCCTGGGAGACAACCTAGCCCTCTATAGCCCCAGAGATGCCTTAGACCGTGTCCTGGTTGCCAACCCTCCGGTTGACTGCCGACAACTGACAAAAGTCAATGCAGCCCATCAACGGTGAAACTGTGAATGTTCTATTTGGCGCCGCGGCTCACCGCTCCCTCCAACTGCCAGCCCCGAGGCGCCGTACCCTCTTTAGCAGATACAGATTAGCATTATTTTCAGTAGGGCTGCCTCGGATCAGAACTCGCCCGTGTTATACTGAGAACTCATTTTCAGCCAGCCTTGGGTTGCTTTACAGGCTCACGCCAACCGAGCACGGCTGAAGAGATTGAAAACTTATGCAACGCAATCTCAATCTCCCTGTTGGCCGAGCGCCGAGCCGAGGGTCATTTGTACCCTTACTAACCAGTGCTTTCCCGGCGGTGAGTTTCGAGCAAACCACCTCCCGCAGCAGAGGAGGACGCCCAATTCTCTTGTCCACGACTGCGGTAGTTCGAATACATGGACAAGACGACGCAAAATCAGCTTATCAAGTAAAGAGAAAGTCATTCTAGAAATCTGTGCAGAGCAAGGATATCCAGCGTTTTTTTTTCCGAAAAAGGCGCAAGCTAAGCACATGAGGCCCGTAGGATGCCCGCTGCCATGCAACGTCTCATGATGGCGTTATGCAGTGCCTGAAGGACCCAATTCAAATTGCATGAGCTAGTCTACAGCATTGTGCGCATTTGTTTGCTTTGTCACTGAGTGGAAGAGAAAGAAGCCACCGCCAAATTCGTGGTCGTTATTTGCTGAGAATGCCGGAAACAAGGAAAGCACATGCCCTGGAGCAGGCAGTTCAAAACTGGCGGATTAGGCATTAACACATAACATTAGCGGACAGAACACACACCAAGCTCCTTGCTCGCCTGATGCGGCTGGTTCCGGTTTTGTGCGAAAAGAGATCACGATTTCTACCTGCTGTAGATATTTAGAGAATTACTTCGTTTTTTTAAGAACTTATTGTGGCGTCTTTTCTATTGCTAGGCACTCCCCATTGGCCCAGAACACCAGCCAGCGGTAACAGAGTGGTTCATCAGCGAACTTTACTTTTCTACCACATTCTGCTGAATTTCATAGTAACTGTCGTCAACGAGGCTGATAGTTTCTACCAGCAAAGATTCTATTTTTAGGAACGGTGGCCTGGGCTGATAGTTTCTACCAGCAAAGATTCTATTTTTAGGAACGGTGGCCTGGCCGCTGAAAACCATTCTGGAACGTCCCAGCAGTGTGACTATATAATTTAGAGGGGGCAGTCAGGCCTGTTCAGGAGCGAGGCGCTGACGTTGTGTTGTCTATTGTGACATATTCCAGGGTGACATTTCCGCCCACTGGCTATTTATTGTTTTTACACTAAGTTGCTGACGCATTCAGTAAAAATAAACTTAAAGGTGCTTTAAAAGCTTGGCGAACGCCGCAGCAGGTTGTATACAATTCGAATGAATGTCCACGAACTGGAATTATAGGCAGCTACAAGGAAGAAGAAACAGCTCGCAAAAGTCTCCAACACAAAGACTTCAGAACGATTTTACGGCCTCTCAATCGGTAAGAAAATGCGCCTATCACGAAAGGAATTGGCTCTGGATCTTGCAGTCTGATGCTTATGCATTTCTTCGTTCCAATGAGCAATACCAAGGATCTAGACTACAGCACTTGCCTCCTTGCCACCTGGAGTCAGCCGAGCTCCGGCTTCGACAGAACCGCACATTTCAGACAGCGTCTGATACCACCTAGGTGAAGCAACTAGTACACAACCCGATTACTTCTGCTTAAGTTGAAGCTGTGCAACTCATTCTTTTAGAGCCTCCAGCTTATACAGATGTGCGAGTATATTACGGGCGTCAAGTGGAGACCCTCGATCAAGTGCGCTAGTAGCAATTAACTGTGTTTGGGTCCCTCGCCCTGCCCTACAAAGCACTGCCGCGCCTTGAAATTTTTTTTCTTATTTGGAGCACAATGAAGGAACTGCTAAATTTTGAACCCTTTTTTTGTGCGCCTCGAAGCGCATTCGCTGTGCATTTATCTCTCTGCCCATATGAAAGGCTATTTACTTGTCAATAACTCTAAACATTTCCAGCGTTCTTCTTTTTTTGTACTGATCGATAATTCAATCCATATTTATTTTAATATTTTGAATTTTTTGTTTTCCACCATTCCACCATTATTTCTCTAAGCCATCCCCATCACAGTGCGTGATACAAGCGCTGTTCTCAGGCCAGCTAAATTCTGCGCATTTTATTACAAATCCTCTCCCTCTCTCTCTCAGAGTAGCGTGGCCTCGAAAATGACAGTCGAGAAAAACTAGGGCAGTCCGCCATGTTGTCGCGCAGGCCTGTACGTTACCTTGACGGTTGTATTCGAACAACGTTTTTCCAAAAATGTGCAATTCTACTCTGCTGAACTGAAATTTGATCAAGGCACATTTTTTTACCCCTTTCTTTTTTTCTTCCTATAGTTTCAGCACCTATTTCTTTCCGCATTTCACTCCCGAAAACCCTTCGCAGCACAGAGCCAGATGCGAGCGCTGTTTCCACGGCGGCTGAATTCTCTGCCATTTAATTACACAGCTTCTCTCTCACTGTCAAAGTGTCATGGGCTCTGAAATGTCAATCCTGAGCACTGGTGAGAGCCTCCCAAGTTGGCAAAGAGGCCTGTATGCGGCCTTGATGCCGGTTTTGGAATCACATTTTTTCTCATGCATTTTTTTCGACAAAATATTCTTTTTGAGTGCTTCAAGCGCTTTGTTTCGAAAATTACAAAAAAAAATCTTCAGGATGTAAACTGTGGATCACACGAGACACGCCAAGCTCTCAACGCAAAGTAAAAAGACTGAAAAAAGATTGAGAGCACAAAGCTGTTCTCGAACAAGCATTGGTGAGCAACCTGAAAAACTAAAGCTTAAGACTGCACGTGACAAGGAAATGTATTAATCTACGCAACAATCTTCATTTATTAAAACTTTCTCAGAGAAATTCTGAAGGTAAATAAGGCCAAGATCACAATTAAAAAGATAAAAGGTAAATGTGACTGAGATGACGATTTCGTCTTCACTGCTTTTAATAATTATTTTAAAATCTGTATTTACACAACACGACGCCTTTTTTTCCTAACTATTTCGCGAACTTACATTCAGTTAATGATGTGATTTTTGAGGAAGGTATTCTAATCTATTGCTGAAGACCGAAGTAAAAAGGAATCCTGGGCCAGACGGCATTCCCAATGCTTTTCTGAAGCGTTATGCACAGCGGCGTTAAAGTACTTATAGACCTTGTTCGACAGAGCATTAAATGAAGAATAATTACACAATTGCAGGACACAAGACATGTATTTACTGAAAATTACCTTCATCATCATCATCATTCATCATTTATTATACCCTTAAAGGCCTCTGTTGAGGCATTACATAAGGGGGGGGGGGGGGGGACAAAGCAAATGCAACTAAGAATAATACGTTAATACAACAAAACATAATGCAATACAATAAAATGAAAAACGATACATCACAATACAACGTTGGTCAATAATGAAGGGCACAAGGCTGAATTAGGCGGTAACAACTACAACAACAACAAGAAAAATAATAAGTTAACTGGGTGAAGTTTGAGAAGTGTCTTTTATTCAGTACAGTGATTAATTAATGCCTGTCGAAATGTAGTAGCGTCGCGCTCGTTAACAATGTAGTCGGGTAGCAGGTTCCAATTTTCTATTGCAGTTGGAAGAAAAGATTTATTAAATGCCAAGGTCGATCCATGTATACGTTGAATGCTGAGGAGGTTAAACAGGCGGCGCGATGTTCTGATGGGAGCTAGTAATAATGTGTCACGAAGATCAGGAAAATTGTAATATAACTTATGAAAGAGGCAGAGTCGTGCGATTTTCTGTCGGAGCTCTAGTGGCGGGATGTTAAGTGAAGATTTAATACTGGTGATACTGCTGTGTCTATTGTAATTTGAGGATATAAAACGGGCTGCTCTGTTTTGAACGGCTTCTAAGGTGTTAATTAAGTATGCTTGGTGAGGATTCCATATAGCCGCTGCATAATCAAGTATGGTACGGGTGAATGTTTCGTATGCTAATTTTTGAACAGAAGGAGGGGCTAGGTACAGGGATCTTCGGATGAGGCCAAGTGATTTTGATGCTTTAGATGCTAGATATAAGATGTGTTCCGACCAGGTTAATTTGCTGGAGATGGTGATTCCAAGGTACCGATATGATTGGACTTGGGTTACCGTGTTTGACAGGAGTGAATATGCAGATCTGATGTTGGAACGTTTTCGCGATACTTGCATGAATTGGCACTTTGAGACATTCAGCTGCATAAGCCAGTCGGAACACCACTGTTCTATTATGTGTAAGTCGTTCTGAAGCGATAGTTGATCCCTGTTAGTGACAATGCGACGATAAAGGATGCAATCATCCGCAAAAAGCCGAATAGTGGATGAAACACCGGAAGGAAGGTCATTAATGAAGATTAGAAAAAGAAGTGGGCCAAGAACGGAACCTTGGGGAACGCCAGAGATAACGTTAGTAGTGCCTGAAGGATGATTGTCGATTACTGTGTATTGGGAGCGACCTCTTAAAAAGCAATGTATCCATGATAAAACGAGAGGATCAATGGACAGTCCGGAGAGTTTAGACATGAGGCGAAGATGGGGCACGCGATCGAAGGCTTTAGAAAAATCTAAAAAGATAATGTCAGTTTGGAATGAAGAGTCCATATTTAAGTGGAGGTCAGTGGTAAATTCAAATAGCTGAGTTTCACACGAAAAACCGGAACGGAAACCATGCTGCTTAGTAAAAAAGAAATTGTTCTGATCGAGGTGTGATGCAACATGTGAATATATGACGTGCTCTAGAAGCTTACAGGCAATGCATGTAAGAGATATTGGGCGATAATTTGAGGGATCCGATCTGTTACCTGCTTTAAACACCGGCACAACTTTGCTTATTTTCCAGTCTTTCGGAAGCAAACCCGTAGTCAATGACTGCTCGAAAATAACTTGAAGGAATAGGCTAGAACTTTCCTTAGTGCTCTTAAGAAATTTTGCAGGAATTCCGTCAGGGCCTGGTGCTTTCGACGTTTTAAGCCCATCAAATATTTTCACAATGCCTTCCGCTGCAATGTGAATGGGGGGCATTTGAGGAAAATTTGAATTGGGAACTGGTGGTATATTTTGAGGGGGCTCATGGGTGAACACCGATGAAAAATATGAATTCATTGTATCTGAGCGGAGTTCTGTGGGAACAGATGCACCACGTTCGTCAAACAAGGTGATGTCTCGTGAACGGTGAGTGTGTGGTGCCAGTATGGACCAAAATTTCTTTGGATTATTACGAATAATGTTCTTCAAGTCCTGATGAAAGAATTTCTTTTTACTGTGTCGTAATAACCGTGTATATTGGTGAAGACATGCCAGGTATTTTTGCCATTTAGAAGCGAAAGTAGAATTTTTCGCTTCACGGTAGAGGCGTTTCTTTTTATTCGATAGTCTTCTTAGTGTGTTGGAATACCACGGTTTCCTAGCATCACCGCGAATACGTATGAGGGGAACGTAAGCATCAATAAGCGATAAAATTTTATTTTTATAGAGTAGCCAGTTTTGATCTATTGTTCGAGCAGGAGAAGAATTTAGGAAGTACGGAAAATACTTATTAAGCTCGGAATTAATATTAGCGAAATCGGCTCTTTTGTACCTACGGATGTATTTTATTGACGGTTGTTTCATGGGGATTGGAATAGAAAGATCACACAACAGCAATTTATGATCACTGAGGAAATCAACACATGACAGTGACCGGATAAAATCTGGATTTGTTACCAGGATAAGGTCAAGAATATTAGTGCCCCGGGTTGCTATTTTAACTGTTTGCATGAGGTTAAATGTGAGTACCATGTCAAGAAATTCGTTGGACTGACGAGAAGGTGCATACAGATTGTTCCAGTCAATGTCTGGGAAGTTGAAATCCCCACAGACCACATGTTCAGCATTTGGAAAGCGAAAATGCAAGTTTGAAAGGACACTGCAAAGATCGTCAACAAAGGTACTATCGGAATCAGGCGCACGGTAGCAAGCTGTGAGGATAACAGTGCTAGAAGGTAGAGATATTCGGACGCACGTTATTTCGTGGCTACAAGTAATCTTGACTGGAAATGAAGGTATACTAGATTTTACAAAAACCAGCACTCCGCCTCCTCTGCGCCCAACCCTATCAAGCCTATGAATAGTGAATAAGTTTTCATCGTCAAGTAACTCGCTGTTATCAACGTCAGAATTCAGCCGACATCATTAACCTGAACAGCGTGCAAAAGTTTAGAACACATTATTCATAGATACAAAGCTGACTTCTGGACCAAGATAGGTTTCTAACCGATGCACAGCATTTCTTTAGACGAGGATTCTGCCAGCACTTAGCTAGCTCAAACCATTCGTGATTTTGCGAATGTACTAAACGTAGAAAAACAGACTGATGAGATAGTTATCGATTTAAAAAATATTTGACGCAGTTTCGCATAACAAACTTCTACAGACACTAAGGTAAGCATTAAATAATGGCAATCTAATCACATGGATTTCCGCTCATCTAAAAAACTGCCGCCAGTGAGTGGCAATATACTAATTCTTCTCCAGTGCCTGATCCCGGCACCTCTCAGAGGTCTTTCTTGACCCGCATCTTTTTTTTTAATTTTTATGATCGGCAGTGTTTCTAATATCTCCCTGTCTCTTAGTTTGTACGCTGGTGATGGATTTTTATAAAAAAAGCAATGCTACTTATCACCACATAAGGTTAAAGCACGATTTTATGACGCTATTAGCTTGTTGCGACAGATAGCCGATATGTTTTAATTACAACAAAACAGAGTTCTCGCGTGTAACTCAGACAAAGAAGCCTATCCTGTTTAATTATACCATTAACAATGATCTTCTTGCTGAAGTAAATGGCGACAAGTACCTAGGGCTTCGGATCTGCAGTATCCTATACTAGGGCGAACACATTGATAACATCAGAGCTAACGCCCTAAGCGAATTATTTCTCCTTTTTCTTTCTTTGAAGCTCACCCCTACTAGTGTAAGTTTCCGGATATATAACACCATTTTTCTCCTTATGCTAGAATCTGCAGTCATAATGTGGGGTCCGGTCGCTAAATCTAACACCGTTTATTTAGAGAGAGGGAAACAGAAAGTTGGTACAGTTTATATATAACGCCTATGTGCGCACATCTGTCACTCATCTCTCTGCTACAAGTGGTTTGCTTCCAGTCTCTCAGAGAAACCGAATTTGCGATTTGAAATCCTTTTTTCAATTAGTCAGATGTCAATATGTTGTGATCACATCCATCATTATATCGTATTCCTCTGGATGTATCAAAAGACAGCGGCATGGTTTTACACTAACACCACTAAGGTCCGAATTGACTCCGATAAGTATTCTTATTTCCGCCGAGCGACAGTGCTGTGCGAGGAGCCAGTGGCTATTAAATGGGATATTATAGGGCTAGTGAGGTCAGGAGGAGAGATGAGGTGTATACAATTCAAAACAGCGGGAATGATAAATGCTATCATTGATTAGCAGACTGACGAGAACTAGGTATGATACCTCATGAATATGGTTATAGCTGCAACATAGAGGAATTATATAGTATTAGAAAGACCATGGAAACTATTGTAGTGGAGAGTCAATTTACTCTCCACTACTCTAGGAGTAGGGAGAGTAAATTTAATTCTGCAGTGGAATGAATTATGGTTGGAGACGAACTCAGACCCGAGTTCCCATTTCGTGAAAACTTCTATGTAACGCGGATATATCATCGGTATTTAAATAAAAAGAGATGAGTTTCTTCCTCCAATAAACTCACGAAAATGTTTGCTTAGGTTAGTGCGAAGGGAGTGCCCATACTTTTACCAAATACTTGAACGTATTACGAAGAATCGAACTCGATATACTTGAGCATGAGTACCACCTGAAGTAGTGAGAGATACACTTCATTTTTAAGGAAATGCGGATTTTGAGTTAGAGCGGTCAAAAGCACGTCGATCCCGTCAGTGATTAAAATATTTGATTAAAAGCTGCGACATTCTGTACAGCCAGTATGATATCCTCTGGGATAATGGCAGCGTCCTTAAGAGATTATAGTATTCTAAAAAAGTGCGGTGTGTCCAGGATACAAAGGGCCGATTGTCTGCACGGTAGTGGCACGGTAGTAGATTGGCAAGTTTTCTGTAGGCGTATTTTTGTTCGAAACTATAGGCTTTTTCTGGATATCAACTGTATACAAGCCCTCTGCGGAAACGTTATGTATATTTAGAAGTAACTAAAAACCTCCGGCTTGTTTGTTTCAAGAATTTCAGAACTTGTAGACTGGATGTATTACTTCACTCGAAAGCAGGTATCACAGTTTGCTGAAAATTATTTGGAGAAACCTGAAGTGGATTTGGAAAATGAATAAAAGTGGAAGATAAATAAACAAACTGAAACTGAATTGTAAAAAATAAGATTCTGAAATTTCCTGCTTGAAAAAAATCCCAGACGGTAAAAATTATTCGGAGCCCTTCACTACGGCGTCCCTCATAGCCCGAGTCGCTATGGGACGCTAAACGCCCATAAACCAAGCATTACTTTTTCAGTATCAGATCATGCATATATATGGCGACTGTAGAGGATCTCTCACTATCAGCAGCAGTGCTGTGCCTCCTCGGCTCCTGACATGCGCTCGCGCTGGCTGCGTAAGGCAATATGCGGGGTAGAATAAAGGCAGTTGATACATGGTTCGCTGCCTGTTTGCTTCGTCCGCGTCGCGCTCCGATAATATGTAGGAAACTAAGTCTCTGTGCCTCTACAATTTGGCGACCCGGACGTGATGGACGCGGATAACGCCGCCACGATTACGGCGACCAGGCCCCAGGTCCCGGTTATACACCGGCTGCGGAGGACATCGGCAGCGTCCACGTTCAACTTCCGTCATTTTTGGCCTCGGAATCCTGCCGTATGGTTCGCGCAATTGGAGGCTGTGTTGGACCTTCGGCGCATCACTTCACAACGCGTGAAGTATCTGCACGTCTTGTCGACTCTCTCCCCCGAGGTAATGGAAGAGTTTGATGACGTCTTGAAGATGCGCGACCCTCTCTCGCCGTATGATCACTTTAAGGCTACGGCCTGGCCCGGAAAACCATCTCGGAGCGCAGCCGCCTGCATCAGTTGCTCAACGCTGAGGATCTTGGCGACCGTCAACCATCTCAGCTCCTCCATCTCATGCGACAGCTCCTCGGCGACCACCCACAAGACGCCAACAGCCCGCTACTCCACGAGCTGTACCTTCAGTGCCTGCCTCCGAACGTCGTGGTCGTCCTGGCTGCAGCAGGTGATGTTAGCTTGGATAAGCTCGCGAAGTTGGCTGACCGTGTCTCGAACTACTGTGGCCAGCGTTCCGTGGCTGCAATTCCTTCCGCCGCGTCGTCCACTCTCGTCGACCGCCAGTCAAACCTCAAGGCTAAAATCGGCCACCTCGCGAGCACCGTTGCCGCACTGTGAGCGTAGATTTCTCGTCGCTGTCAACGTTCCTCACACCAACGGTTGCGCCATCGTTCCAGTTTCAGTCATCGATCGAGCCCTGCCCGTGACGGGTTCTGCTGGTATAACTGCAAGCTCAGCGTCGCTGCCCGCCAGTGCCGGCAGCCTTGCCTATGGTTCGGAAACCCGCCGGCGAGTCACTGATGGCGGCCGGTGACTCTGGCTCTACATACAGTCGCCTACTATACGTCACCGACAGGATCCTAGGATGCCGCTTCCTCGTGGACACCGGTGCACAGGTTAGCGTCGTGCCTACCTCCTGCCTCGATCGGCAACGCGCTGTGCAAGGAGCGCCTTTGCAGGCGGTCAACGCCTCCCAGATTGCTACCCACGGGAGCGCTCAGCCCCCTCGATTTGGGCTTACGCCGCACATTTCAATTTATTTTCATTATCGCGGACATAGGGGTTGAAATCCTCGGAGCGGACTTTCTAGCCACTTTTGGCCTGGATGTCGACCTTCAATCTCGGCGACTGGTGGACCACACGACTCATTTGTCTGTGAACGGCGTCCTCGCCGCGGTGGCCACCCCCATCCTCCAAGCCGCTCCGCAGCTGCCGTCGTCCGCCTTTGCTGCGGTTCTGGCCGATTTTCCTGCCATCACGCGGCACAGCAATCTTGAGCTTCCCGTCCGTCCCACCGTCAGGCGCCACATAGGTACTACGGGCCAACCGGTGTTCTGCCGACCGCGCCGCCTTGCTGGCGACCACCTTGTCATTGTCCGCCGCGAATTCGACCATATGCTGCAATTCGGCATCATTCAGTCGTCGTCCAGCAGTTAGTCTTAGGCGCTGCGTATGGTGCCGAAACGTGACCCCGGAGATTTGTGCACCTACGGCGACTATCGTGCCTTCAACGCTCACAGTGTCCCGGGCGACATCCTCTCTCTCATATTCACGACCTTGTGGCTGACTTGCATGGCATGATCACATTTTCCAAGATTGACCTGGTGAAGGCCCACCATCAGATCCCGGTGGAGCCTGCAGACATCCCTAAGACTTCCATTTTACCACCGTTTGGACACTTCGGGTACGTCCGTATTTCCTTTGGTCTGAAAAAGGCTGCTCAGACATTCCAGCGCTTCATCAACGAGGTCACTTGTGGCCTGCGTTTTGTGTTCGCATATCTCAATGATCTGCTGGGTACGCTGAACACTGGCACCTGCTCTTTTCACTCCTCGAATAGCACGGTCTTGTCATCAATCCGAACAAGTGCATTTTTGGCGTCGATGCCATCTAGTTCATTGGCCATCACATCACAGCGCAGGGAATGCGCCCTTTGGAGAGTAAGGTGCGCGCCATCCGCGACTTTCCTCGCCTCAAATCGTTTCGCAAGCTTCGCGAGTTTCTCGGCCTGCCGAGCTTCCACCGACGTTTCTTGCCCGACATTGCCCGCATTACCCTGGCCTTCACCGATCTTTTAAAGTCACCGCAGGGTCCTCGCACTCTCCTCGATTGGACGCCAACTGCCGAAACCGACTTCCGAGCCGCCAAGAACACCCTTGCCGACGTAACTGCTCATGCACCCGCTGGCCGACGCCCCGCTGCGTCTCATCACCGGCGCCTCTGGTGCAGCTGTAGGCGCTGTCCTGCATCAGCTTCAGGACGACCGCTTTGTGCCCGCTGGGTATCTTCTCCCAGAAGCTCAAGCCTGCAGAAACTCGTTACAGTACTTTCGGGCTTGAGTTGCTAGCTGTCTATATCGCCAATCGACACTTCTGTCACATCTTGGAAGGAGCCGTTTTTCATGTGCTCACGGGCCACAAGACCTTAAATTTTGTTTTTAGTGTGAATCAAAGCTCATCCACTGCACGAGAAATACCGCATCTTAGTTTTATTTCTGAATTTACGGTGGATATCAGACACATCGAAGGGCCCGTAAACAGAGCAGCCGATCAACTCTCCTGTGTCGCTGCTCTTGCATCAGGCGCACTTGACTTCGCAGCGCTGGCTGCCGCACAGACGTTAGACAGTGAGCTTCAAGCGCACCAAGCCAACCCTGGCTATCTGACCCTGTCGCCAGTGTCCCTGCCGTTCTGCTCAGACACCATCGTGAGCGACGTTTCCAGTGAATCTCCCCGACATTTTGTACCCACCGCGTTCCGCCGCCAAGTCTTCGAACAGCTGCACAACGCAAGCCATACCAGCACTCGTGCTGCGCAGCGGCTCGTCACGTCTACGTTCTTCTAGCCAAACGGCAACCGAGATGTGCGTCGCTGGGCTTGTGAGAGCTTTCAATGTCAGCGTGCAAAAACAGCGCGAGACGCGCGATCACCTCACAACCCTATCCGCCCCCTCCCCCCCCCCCCCCCCCGAACTGTCGTTTCGACCATGTCCAAGTCGATATTGTTGGCCCTCTTCATCCGTCACGAGGTTTTCAATACAGAAATCCGTTCAGCACTCGTCGGATACTTATGACCACATAAGAAGCACACAAAACAGGCACGACCAGGAAATTAGCTACTTTCGTCGATGGGTAGAGTCTATGGAAAGTTCACCAGAACTGAAAGCTGTGCCCGGACTAAAACAACTGATAAATGATCAAGAGGAATACAGTCGGAGGAAAAACATTGAAATCCACGGTGTTAAGCCACAAGAAGATGAGGACCTCTTCAAAGAAGTGAATAAAATAGCTCAGCACCTTGATATCGCAGAACCTTCGTATCACCTTGAGATCGCAGAATCTTTCGGTGTAATCTAAAGATGACATCGAAGGATAGCAAAGACTGCCCTATAAACCTGGCAGGCTAGATGTGGTAATTGTCAGATTTGCGTCGCGATTTCTGAGATCAAAATGGTTTGAAAGAAGGAAGCAATTGCAGTCTAAGAAACCTGGAGTATTATTCTTTGACAACCTGACGGTAACCAACAAGCGTCTGCGCTGGCTCGCAAAACGTAAAGCGAAAGAAAATGGGTATCAGTAAGTTTCTATTTCAGAAGGGCGAGAATTCGTCAGCAAATGCCTTGGTGCACCTGCTGTCAGGATCTCAAACGAATATGACCTCGAACAAATTGTCTAGCGCTCAGTTCATGCCCTGTGCGGCATCAAAATCAAGTCATGGCCACTTACACGACTGAACCATTTAACAGACTGCATAACAGTGAAAAGTGGTTGCACAGGAAGCATGTTTCTATCTTTCGTATGAGCGCGAGAAGCCTCCGAAACAAACATGTGGAAATCGAAACATATCTGTCTCTTATGGTGTGTGCTTTTGACTTTTTGGTTTTTTCAGAAACCTGGTATTCTGATAGCTCAGAGGTACTCAGTTTTTATGATTATACACACGTTTCTGTTTATTGCTCGGAAAGACGCGGTGGGGGTGTTTCCCTTTATGTTCGGGATCATCATTAGTTTCAATGTTTCCCAGATTTCACATGCGTGAATAATGATTTTGAAACAGTTGCAATTCTGTGTCGTAATGTACTCGTTCTTACAGTTTACCACCCTCCCCATGGCATCCTTGAGAAATTTCTTAGCTTCGTTGAAAGACTGCTATGTTCTTGCAAATGTCAAAAAATGGTATGTGGTTGTTGTCAGCGATTTCAATGTTGACCTGTTTTCAGCTGAACAACCGAAATGACGACTTCTAGAACTTATGCTCGCAAATAGTTGCGAAAACCTAATTACCGAGGCCACTAGAGTAACTGCGCATTCAAACACGTTGATTGATCTGTGTTTCACGAACATTCAAAAGGATACCACTTTGTCCGGTGTCCTTTCTTCTGATATTAGCGACCACCTATCCATATCGGCAGCCCTTCGCATAGATGGAAATTCACAAAGTATAAATTACACTAGAAAACATATTAATCACCTTAGTGTCAGCTTGTTCACGTCTTTATATGCTAGCTCACAATGGGTAAATGTGCGCTCCGAAAGTGATCCCTCTCAGTCATACGATGCATTCATTTCCACACTACAACTAGGCTATAATGTTGCCTTTCCTTTATCAACTGTGCTTCAATACAAAAAAGCCCAGCAACCATCAATAACTAAGAATCTTTATAAGCGCATCAAGCAAAAGGAAAAGACGTTCAGTCTGTTTCTAAAAACACGTGACGTTAAAACACTGCATGAATTTGAACGCTTGAGGAACAGGTTAAATTCAGATTTCAAAAAAAGCCAGATCCGCGTTTTTTTCATTGTATGCTTGAGAGCTTAGCGCGAAATAGCAGCAGAACGTGGAAAGTTTTTCTTGAGTTGACCAACGCCCCTACAGCAGACATACCGTCTGAACTACAAATAAATGGAAAAATATATTCTCGCGAATCGTTAGCCAGTCTGTTTACTAATTATTTCATCAATGTTGGAGCTTCAATGACCGTGCCCAATAACCAATCAGAGTGTAGCCCTTTACATTATATTAAAGATGTCGTAAATCACATTGTATTTCTTGCTCCTACATCTGAAGGTGAAGTTTTTCTCAGTTGAATTCCCTTGACAACAATTCCGCAGCTGGCGATGATGATATTAAAGCCTTACCGAAAAAAGCAGTAGCCACTGTTATCGCAAAGCTCCTAACCCATATTTACAATCAAATGTTATCTCTTGGTGCTTTTCCACAAAGATTAAAAATTGCTCGTGTTCCTTTAATACACGAAGGTGGTAAATACAATGGGTTAAAAAAATACAGGCCAATCTCAGTCTTATCACTGTTCTCCAAAGTTGCAGAGCGTATCCTATATAAACGATTTAGTAAATTTACATTGTCAAAGAAACTTATCGTCAAACAGCAGTACGGATCTCAAAAAGGAAAGTAAACTGAAATTGCCCTGCTGCACAAAATCATTCGTAATATTGAAGCTAAATTATTTACAATTGAATTTTACTTAGATTTTCGGAAGGTATTCGATTCTATACAGCATCATATCTTGTTCAACAGTGTCGAAGCATGTGGCTTTAGAGGCCTCATACAAAGTCTTATACGCCGTTATCCACATGCGAGGTGCCAGTTCACATCCATACACGGCATTGCATTTGGGAAAGGTAATATTAAATACGGCGTTCCTCAGGGCTCTATACTCGGCTTGTTGTTATTCACATTGTATATAAATGACATCGTTAACATTTCGACAGCGGGAGAACTGTTGCTGTATGCTAATGATACCAGTGTATTTTTTTCCGGAGAGAGCCCTGAGGAACTTGAGGTCATGTGAAACGCATGGCTGAATGAGCTCAGTTTATGGGTATCGACAAACAAGCTTCAAATAAATAAAAAATACATAACATTTTCTTCAAAAAACAAGCCCAATGTCTTCAAACTAAACCTGAACTATAATGATGCCATGCTTCAGAGCGTAGATCTTCCTTCTTAGGTGTTACTGTTCAGTCGAAATTAACGTGGTCCTATCATGTAGAAAATATAAGGAAAGTAGCGAGATGTATTGGAATGTTATGCCGCCTTCGAAATCTTGTCCCTGTCAGGGTCAAAAAGCAGCTTTATTTTTCACTTGTGCACTCACACTTTAATTTCTGTGCCTTAGTATGGGGAACCGGAATTAAGACTGATAATGATAGACTCTCTACACTGCAGCGAAGGCGATTAGAACACTATATAAAGAAAATGTACACCCTGTAACCATAATGAGAACACAAAATATCCAACCTTTTCACAAAATATACATACAGAAATTATCTGCGTACATATTTTCTGAAGTATCAAGCAATAACATTTGATTTCATTTGATTTATGGGGGCTTAACGTCCAAAAGCGACTCAGGCTATGAGGGCCGCCGTAGTGAAGAGTTCCGGAAACTTCGACCAACTGGGGTTCTTTAACATGCACTGACATCGCACAGTACACGGGCCTCTGAAATTTCGCCTCCATCGAAATTCGATGGCCGCGGCCGGAATCGAACCGGCGTCTTTCGGGCCAGCAGCCAAGCGCCATGACCACTAAGCCACGACGGCGGCCCTATCAAGCAATTACAGTCGATTTTTTAGTCACTATCTAAATGGAGATGCTGGTCACAATTTTCTTAGGACTTTCATTGTCACAAAAAACAAAGATAAATTATGATAAACAGGCAATTGATCATCAAATTATGAAATTATTTAATAATTTCCAGACAATCTTGAGATCGCAAAAACATGTAGAAGTCTGAGAACTGTCAAACGCAGAATACAACTTCTGTTCACCTCAAATAGAAGGCCACACACGCGCGAATAATGATTTTAAATTGGAACGGTCTTGTGTATAATTTCTGTATTTGTGTAAAAAGTGTCAACAATAACATGTGTTTCCTTTCCTCGTTTTTTTTTTGAACTTGTCACATGCTTCATGCGCATTTTTGTATGGCGATGATTTTTATGTCCTATTGTATCTTTAATGTCTACATGCATTTTGTAAGCGCTGCTGTTGCGCCCACTGGGGCCAGGGCCTCATCAGGAGACTAATTACCTCCTTTTGTCCTGCCCCACGGGCAGTACCTTGTATTGCCCATCCAATAAGTAAATAAATAAAAATAAACAATTATTTTTTTCCCCTGGTAAATAAATCCTTGCGTGTGTTGACCGCTACACACGGTGGCCAGAAGCCTATCCGCTGCCCGATATCACGGCGTCTACAGTGGCGTCCACTTCTGTCAGTGGATGGAATTCTCGCTTCGGCTGCCCCACTGTATACTGACGACGAATCGTGCCCGCCAGTTTGAGTGAGCCTTGTTTCGCTTCCTGACATCTCTGCTTGGCGTGCGCCATGTTCACACCACCGCGTATCATCCATCCCCGAACGGTATGGTTTAACGCTTACACCGACCGCTGGAGGCTGCATTTGTTGCACGCGAAGCTCGCACCTCTTTGCCCGATTGCTTTCCGTTGGTGCTCCTCGGCCTTCGATCAGCCTTTAAAGAAGGTTTTCAGTGCATGCTTGCCGAAATGGTCTACGGGGCTACCGTACGTTTGGCCGGCGAGTTCTTTGTTTCGGCCCGCACCGAGGACATCTCTCCGTCTGCCTACGTTGAGCAACTACGCCTGCTCTTTAGGCACCTGCAACCCGTCCCCACACGTTCATCGATTCACAGTCTTCATGCGGAAAGATATCGCCATGCCCACACATGTCTTTGTGCGTGGAGATATCATCAAGCCTTCGCTCACCCCTCCCTACAATGACCCTTACCTCGTCCTGCAGCGGACGCAGAAAACTCTGAACCTTCCGGCCGAGGGACCAGAAGAAATTGTTGCCGTCGACAGCGCGAAACCCGCTTACATTGCTCATGTTTCTCTTTCAACACGCCAACACGAAATCTCAAGCCCAAGTTCTTCCACTGGCTCGGTCCGCGCCATCAGCAGGAATGTGTCATGAGTGCCGCACTGTTGACTATCATTCTCCTTCGTCTTTGTGAGGGGGGGGGGGGGGGGAGCCCTGTAGCACCACTATCAACATCAGCAGTGCTGCGCCGCCTCGGCTGGTGGCATGCGCTCGCGCTGGCTACGTGGGGCCACGTGCGGAGTACAATAAAGACGGCTCATACCTGGTTCCCGGCCTGTTCGCTTCGCCCGCGCCGTGCTCCGTTAATTTGTAGGGGACTAAGTCTCTGTCCCTCTACAGCGACCATTACGCGCCGTTTAAAAATTTCTAAGCATGGAGTGGAATCTGTTTGGCTTTCTGGTGAGTCGGAGATAGCACCGAAAAGAAACTTTATATTTGTTCCAGGTCTTCACTTGGAAGTCTTTGAAGCAAAGGCGATAGTCGCAGTAATAATTACCGGGCTGTGGCCCGACACATAACACATACGTAATGGGGTCCGTCTGCGCAAAGGGACCCATCATTTATGCGTTTTGAGCACAAAAGTGGTCGCTGTGTAAACTGACTGGCAGCAAACTGAACTGCCTGGATTACGCATGAGTGGTTTGCCATTTTCTTGGCACCCAGTGTGTTCTCTGCCTTGCAACGATGCGTAAAACATTAGTGTACACGGATCAGCGCGTGGTACTCTCCTGTGGCCTCTAAATAATGTATGATCGAATCTCTCTCTAAATACAGTTTCGGTTTAGGTTTCAACAGACGAAAGATGACTGTGATTTCACAGGTCCGTGAAGGTGAGACGAGGGGTGAAAAGCTGCGATATACTCGCTGCTTCGCCGTTTTGATTCCCTACAGTGCTCAAGCCGGGTTTTCGCAGTAGCTGGAACGAAAATGAATGATGTAAGAGCGAATATATTGGTGTTCATTTATGCCTTACGAAAACTACACAAAACTTTGATGTCAAAGCGCTGCTGAAACAGAAACTGAAGTGCCGGAGAGTAAAATCTGACTATACATTTTATAGCTGCCGTAGGCGAGTACCATGTGGTGATATAATCATAGTAATACTTTTATGCATTATTTAAGATGAGATAACGTGACACCAATACTAGGTGCGTATGGTCCTTAACGAAAACTACGAAATTACCTGGTATGGGGAGTAGTCGGCAGAGCGTGGGGCATGCGAACGGTAAATGCCCCTTGATGCCATAAGAAGCAGGTGTGACCGGAATGTAAACGATGTAAAACCTTCCTATCCTCAGTGATGAGTGGCATGAATTCGTATTTCATTTACCAAGTTTGGATTGTAACTTGCCTAGCGTGGGCATTCAGTGTCCTACGGGCCTTTGTGAAAATATAGCAGACCAAGAAACTCATTAGGAAATAAACCTACTGACTGCAATGCTCCGCAGAGAGAGCACTTAAGCCCTGCGTGACCTAAATCACGTGCCCTCTTTGACATGGCTTGCAGAAAACCTTCTAAGTAAGCAAGAATGTTTGAAATCCCTGTTGTAGATTCAGGAAGCTCGAAAATATGGACTAAATGCTATTGAGATAGATTTAAAAGCCACTAAGAAGACGAGCTTATGAAGTAAGTAGAATTTTTTTTCGCCGCTACCCAGTTCAGACTTCCGGTCTAGAGTACCGCTAAGCCCCCAATTTTAACTTTTCTGATGAAAAACGAAGAAGTCACAGAGCTGTCGGGCTGTGCCCGCTTGTCTCTGCCACTCTTTGTGAAGGATTTCTCATCAGTGCTGAACATTTGTGTTCAGATAACCTGCTATATCCTGGTATGATTCCTGCGGTGGGCGTGGCTCCGCCGATGCCGAACCCTGGCAACACTTGACTGTTCACCTGACAATCCGTCAGACCTAACATAGCCTATGCGATACCTGCTTTTCAAGCCCTACCTGCGGCCTCAGGCCTGGTGTCTTGCAACAACTCTTCTACTCGAGCTGCATCAGGACTAGCATTTCCAGATCTTCATGGAGAGTGCACCCCTGATGCTTACTTTTAACTCAAGCCGTGATCTGCAACTACTTTCAGTTCAGAACGATTTTTCTGATTCTTACAGTACTTCGAAGTCCGGAGAAGGGTCTGAGAGAGTTATTCATGTGCCTTCAAAGAGCCATCGCTGCTTAGAGCGGTCACTTATGAGTGCAGATACTCCGGATGTACCCCAAGCTCCTAAACACACCCTTACGGTTGTCATAAAGCCACATGATTCCAGCCACCGCATTACCTGCTTCAATCCACTGACAATGAAAGCAGGTATAGAATATGTGGCTCCAGACGGCGTTCTTAAACTTCGTCCCAACGAGCGTCTAAACCTTCTGGCAACTTATACCCGTACAGCTAACGCACTTGCTAATAACAAGCATAGCTGGAGTTGCAGTTCAAGCCTACAAACCTCGCCCAAGCAACGGTGGCGTGGGTGTCATTAAGGGTGTCCCCCTGGAACTTTCACAACCAGATATCTACTGAGCACTGCTACAGAGAGCTCCGATTAAATCCGTCCGCTTACTTGGCAACTCACAAAATATCCGCATTGTATTTGCGGCAGAATCTGCTCCGCAATTCGTTTTTTCTCTTATATACAAGGTACAGTGTGTATGAGCACATTCAAACACCACGGCAGTGTACCAGATGTCAGCGCTCCTGTCATGTGACTAGCGCTTGCCAACTTGCCTTGCGCTGCTCTCGTTGCGGTGGTAGCCATGACCCGATTGAATGTGCAAGTGATAACCCCCTTTTTCCTAACTGCGGTAAGCATAAGGCGACGTTTTTCCGCTGCACTGCCTACCAAAAGGAGGAAACTATCAAGTACAAGAACTCAAACAATACTGACTATAAGTCTGCAAAAACTGCTCTACTTGAACAAAACCGAATCCGGGTAAGTCGCCGCAGGAAAAATTCATCGCCTTGAAAGAAAGCTTTCCAAGCGCCGGACAAAGATAAAGCCAGTCACCTGCACATTGAGGACGTGTTTGAGTTTCCTCCTCTTCCACCGCGCCAAAATGTTGAGCCACCTCCCGTAGCGAGTACAAAAGTGAACACTCCACGGCAGCCGCAGTATGCAAGCTGGAACCACCCGCGCGAAGGAGCTATACGCCAAAACTCCGAAAGTACCAGTTCCCTGCTGTGCTCGCTTGTTGAGGCTATCCGCGCTTTCCTTACACCAAACTCCTCGCCGGTGGCGAAGGCCATCCTAACAATAGTTGATTTCACCTCTTCTTGCAGAATGGCGGTAGCACTCAATAGACCAGCTACTCTCCCTAGCGTGCGAGGCATTCGTAACAAGACCACCATCTTCCAATGGAATGCCTGCAGGCTTCATCCAGCACTGTCTGATTTCCGGCAATCTGTCTCGAAGCACCTTTTCTCGATAATTCCCACCTCAGAATCCCGTTTGCACACTACTGTCCGCCTTTCAGGCTATACCGTTCTGAACTCGATGACAGGTGCTAACTTCAGCAAAGTTCTTTTAGCTGTTCGGAAAGACGTCACCTCCATTCCACAGCCAATATCTGCCGACCCACGGATGGAATATGTCGCAGCCACTGTCAAGATCATGAGACTGTCCTTCCCAATGATGGTCGGGTACATACCCTCGCGTGTCAACTTTGACGTCGACCGCCTTCAGGATATCGTAGGCAGTACCCCTGCGTCGCACATCATAACGGGAGAGTTCAACGCACATCACCCTGCTTGGAGAGGCATCAGATCAGTAGCCAGAGGGCGACAGTTATTTGATTTCGCACATTGAAACAAGTTCACTTTCCTCAAGAACGTCCAGGCAACGTTTTATCAAGGTACAAGATCCAGTGCCCTTGACATTTTGATGATTTCTGATCATCTGTCTTCTTCAACAACCTGGAGGGTTGACATAGAATCTCATGGCAGCGAACATCTACCTACGTACATAGAGGTTGATGGTGCCTTCTTAAGTTCAAAGCGACGTGTAGTATGCTACACGAAATGAGAAGTTTTCGCTGACATAGTTGAATAAGTGGACCTCTTAAACCTCAATCATGAAAGCTTCATCGCTGCTGTAGCACGTGCTAAAACGTCCAGCGCAAAGGTTACCACTCAACCAAAAGTTCACTCACATGCAGATGCTGAATATGAGCGACTTCGAGCTATTCGCCGAAGAGCAGCGAGACGAGCACGCAGAACAAATTATAGAGAAGACATCACGGTTGCTAGGCGCGCACAGAAATATGTTCAACGCCATTTGGACACGCTGGAAAGACGGAATGACGACATTTTTGTGCGAAGCTTGGCCCCAGAAAGTGTCTTTCTAAGGTATGGAGCCTTGTACGCAGCGTCAGTAGTCAGCCCGCCCCACTAAATTTATTTGACTGCGCAGCTGTAAATGCGAATATTTCTCCTCTCTATGCAGCGGAGGCTTTCTGTTCTAAAGTCAGTGCTCGATTAATGGCCATATCGGTGTCATTGCCTCTCCAAAGCTTTACCCCTTTACCTAATACTGCCCTCTTTGATGAACCGTTCAATATGGAAGAACTTCATGCGGCTTTGGCAGCTACCAATAAAAAATCCTGCCCAGGACCAGACGATTTAAGCTACACTGCCCTTTCTCAACTGAGAAGTAAGGCCAAGGTTCCGCTCCTCACAGTTTATAACACCTCCTGGGAGACCGGCAGCCTTAAACCGCGTTGGAAGCGTTGCGCGTGTGATACCTATCCTCAAGACTATAAAACCATCAATTGGCTTAAACGCTTAACGACCCATTGCGCTTCTAAGCTGCGTCGGAACACTGATGAAGAAAATGGTACAATCTCGCCTTACCTGGTACCTGGAGAACAGGGGGATTTACCCTTCAGCCATGTCTAGTTTGCGAAAAAATCGCAGCAGCATTGACAATGTTATTACCCTTATAAATTGTGTCAAACGCAGCAAAACGGAGCGTTCTATAATGATTGCTGTGTTTCTTGACGTGAAGGGAGCCGTTGACAACATGACACATGAAGCAATTCACTCAGCCTTACGATCAATTGGCATTGGTGGACAGATGTATACCTGGCTGTGCGATTATCTGCACGACGGATCGATTTTCATGTCAGGAAGTGAAAGTGGCACAGCTCTGCATCAAATATCTAGCGGGTTTGCCTAAGGGGGGATTTTAAGTCCCACCCTTTTCAAAATCTCCCTTGTTGGCTTAGAGAAATGCTTGCCTCCTACAGTTGAAATCTTCCTTTACGCCGATGACATCGGTATATGGTGTTCCGGGCGCAACAGGCGCATTGCGCATGCCTGATTACTGAGGGCAATAGGCTGCATCAAATCGTTTTAAAGTAAGCGCGGTCTCCTCATGACGCCAGATAACAGCTCAGTAATTGCATTTTTGAGGAGCTATCTTTCACGCCACGTGCTGAAAGTGGCTGGCACCCCAATACCACGCGTCACAAGCCATCAATTCCTAGGCGTAACATTTGACAGGTCACTGGCATGGTCCCCATATGTACAACAGCTTAAAATCAAGCTCTGCTCTTACACCTGTATCTTTCGTATGCTCTCCACCACCAGAAAAGGTTGCTCTACACCTTCATTACTACAGCTGTATGGTGAGCTCTGTGAAGGCCTCCTACGCTACAGTCCCCAGCTCTTCAGGGTATCTCACAAGCAAATATCAAACTCCTTGAAGCTATGCAAGCTAAGGCCTTGAGAATCTGCCTCGGCCTTCCCAAGAACACCTCCACAGAGGGTACTCTAGCAAAAAGGTGACGTCTATCTGCATCAGTACTGCTAACCCAGGAGTTGATTCGTGCCCAGATGCGGTTCATGGCCCGTGTACCTCACCATCCACTCGCAGCGCACTGCATAGAGGAAGTTTCTGACCTTCTGCCACCACACAACCAGCGCCCTGTCACGACCTCCTCCCCACCTTGGAGGTACACAGCATGGCAAATCAAGACAACAGTTCCTGGGATAAAAAAAACCCCGGTCCTTCACTTAAATATTTTGCTCTTGAGCACATTTATGGATGCAACAGTGCGCACCGTGACGTCTACACTAATGGCTCGTCAAACCCGTCTTATCAGCGACTGGCGTCTAGGTTCCGTCAAAGCGCACCACAATTGCGGCGTTACTAAGTCACCGCACCTCAACTACTGCTACCGAGCTGGGTGCTCTGCGAGCAGCATTTACTTGTATTCTCCAACAACCGCCAAGAGCGTGGGCTATTCTCAGTGATTCTCGGGCCACAATACAATCTATAAGAAAGGTTTATCAGGAAGCCTTCAGGAGCCGATCATCGATGGCTTAAACAGATTCCACTCCGAGGCCTCTGAGTTTGGCCACCGTGTTGTGTTGAAGTGGTTACCCGCTCACTGTGGTCTTGCAGCCAACGATCACGCTGACAGTGCAGCGAGGTCGGCGCATGGCGACACCAACTTGCTCCTACCTATACCATTTTCTCGCAGCGATCGTTCGACTCTTCTAGCTAAAAATCCTTCAAGGCGCAACGCTCTTTGTGGTGTGATCCGCAGCATCAATATAGATCCCCTCTACAAATCGAGCCCACTTGTGACTTCCGCATGCCACGCAATATAGATAGACGTGATTAAAACTGCCTCCATTGAATCCGTCTGGACGTTGCCTTCACTGAATCCTATTTACATAAAACTGGTGCATGAGTAGCCCGCTGTGCTCCACCTGTGATGTGGCTGAGGATCTTCCACATTTGATCTCCCGCCGCCGACTCTTCAACAACCATCGCAAGGCACTTTTAAGTACTTTAGGACTCCGACAGGATGGCTCCGTGAATCTGGAGCATGTCCTTGGTCCCTGGAGGGACGCGGCTTCGAGTGTGCACGGGACAAAAGCATTTTTAGTGTTTTCAAGAGACACGGGTTTGGTGGACATTTTTTTTAATTATGTGTCTGTGTGTGTTTGTGAGGGCGTGAGTGTGCTTGATTTAACCATTTACCCTTTCTTTTTCTCTTTTCCTTTTTTCATCATCATCTTCTCTGCTCTTCTCTTCTTTCATCCTCACCTGGAGTAGCATGAAGGACGACAACCAGGCAGACCTCTCCTGTTTCACTAAAGTACTCCTCCTCCTCCTCCTCCTTTCAGACAGTTATTGCTCTAAACCGCATGATCGCAAAACGAGATTTTTGCGGACGTATCATGGCCAAAGCAAACATTAAATCATTAATAAATTTCCGTGCGCCATATTATATTCTGCACACTACTGTGCGAGCGACTGGTTGAGGAAATGTTTTCGATTTAAAGCTTTGGGCATTTCCTGATTATAAATGGTTTCCTTAACGTGTGTTTAAGTAAAATATCAAAACCTGGATCTCTAACATATAATGGTAGCTCCTTCACAGTAAAAGTGAAGGCGGTCATCATCACCATCATCAGCCTGACTACTCCCGCAGCAGAGCAAAAGCCTCTCCCGTGTCTCGACCCTACTGCAAAAACCAGTGACCTCCAGTGTCTTACAACACAAAACCAGTATCATTTCTGGACTGGTTTTGGCTGGGAACGCTGGCTGTCGGCGAATTTCACTGGAGCTGGGATGGGAAGACACTGGTAGGATGGACGTAAACGATGGAATGTGCTTTGCCACTCTGGTTATCCACTGGTATATCGCTCATGGCACTGGAACAAGTGCTTCACGCGTTGGGACCGCGCCGGTCCCAGTGTGAGTTTAGAAATAGCCGGCAGTCTTGAAACTTGGAGCCGAAACATTTGGCAAATTAACCATGTTGTGGCAGAAAGCACTGTTTTTGGAATCTCAGTTTGCAACTGAATACAAAATGGATACAATTTCTTGTTATTTCAGGTGTTTAGATGGGTGAGTTGATTGTTCTTATGCCAGCGCAATCGACGTAGTGCATAGCCTCAGATCAGGCACAGGCGAACAAACTGCAAAAGAAAACAGAAAGGAAAAATAGAGGCTTTAGTCATAAACTTGAAACATATGCTGGAAGACGCATAAATACAGTGGCTACCGCCAACATATGCACCCCTATCTTCATCGCCGGCTACCAAGGAAGCCTACGAAGTAGCGAACTTGCGCTCGCTCTCTTCCCTACTCCGGCCAAATGGAATCAGAGGTGCTAAAAGACTGGAACAACAAAAAAACAGACTGTCTAACGATGAATCAATGTGTTAAAAGAAAAAAAAGGGCACACAGCACATTTGTGCGCTATTTCCTGTGTTTCTTCAATGTTGCACTCTTTCTTCCCACAAGTACCAATGCTGAGCCGCCGATCGCCCAACGCTTCCTGATGTGTGGACATCTATACGAGTCTTAAATGGAATAAAAATTTGGCCTTGATTGCTCCGTAGGCCGGTTGTGATTCTACGTCGCGCAATAAGTCAGCAATTTTTGCGCTTGAACTCCGTGTGTAGCGACAATTCGTGCGCGGCACGAGAGCACAGCCAAACAGCCAGCACTGTGAAAATTGTGATTTTAAAATCTTTTCCTGCCAACTACTGCACGCGTAGATATTCAGAACATCAGTGGCGAACCTCGACAGCTGGCAAACAGCTTCAACGCTCCTTGAGCGATAATCTTTCAGCCGCGGCCGCAACCACACTTCGTGTTTAGAATCGACGGTGCTTAACTATTTATTCAGACTTGACATTAAAAAGTACAAAAAAGCATGTGAAACAAGCTGTCTATACTCGCGCGCGCAAACATATGTAGTGTATACCTATTTTCAAAACTGTGCAATTTGTTGCAGGTCCTTTCGTGCTCTCGATTTAACATTCAAAAGTTTCATGGTCTTTTCGTCGTTTTTGTTTAGCAGTCCTCATGGGAGAGGAATAAACGTGAAAATTTATTTCTGCGTTTGAGAAAAGGGGGTCTTTTTTGCCACACTTGCACCTGAGGCGGGTGATGTCAAGATTTATGTTTACTCGAGATCAACGCGACCCTTTCCTGCCGACTTTTATTGAAGTGAGGCTTTCTTCGGCTCTGCCAAACTATATTATTTTCACTGTAGACGAGATGCGATACAGAGCAAGAAGATTTTTGAAAGAAGTTTTCCTTGCTTTCCGGATTCTACATGCTCGGTTGAGTTTGGAATATCTTTCAAATGTCACGCGTAAGAAATTGCTAAAAGATTTGCTTCACTGTGTCTTCCCTGAGCCAATATATCGATCTCTGTATAGTGGAGGCCAAGGTAGAATTGGTTTAAAAAGAGTGAGGAAAAGTGTGGTGCCAGCGGGTGTGAAGACGTTTTTCTTCAAGTTGCACACTGGTAAGTTGCAGGTTAAAACATGGATGGAGAAGAAAGGATTGCTTTTACCATGGGTTGCTGACTTCTTGTGTCACAAACCAGAATCAATAGAACACGTCTTTATTGATTGCTAGGATGCGCTGCTCTTTTGGGACGTGCGCCAGCGTACAGTGAAGAAAGACTCACACTTGGCACCGTATATGGGATACGATTCCTGGACGTTGAGTCGGATCTTAATAAATACGATGTAATTTTCCTTCTTGGCCTGCACAACATTTGGCGAAGCAGGATGGCTGTACGACATTGCGATGAAGACGCGCGGTCTGTCTGAGATTACTTTAAAGAAAACATATTTAAGCTGCGTGAATTGTACGAGGAGCTATGTTTTGGAGATGAATTTATCTAGTTGATCGGGGAGTTGTGTTCTTTGAAACGGTTTTGAGTTTCTCGCGTGAGTGAAACGCATGTCCGCTCTTATGTTTGACCCGCCGTGGTGGCTCTGTGGTTAGGTCGCTCGACTACTGATCCGGAGTTCCCGGGTTCGAACCAGACCGCGGCGGCTGCGTTTTTATGGAGGAAAAACGCTAAGGCGCCCATGTGCTGTGCGATGTCAGTGCACGTTAAAGATCCCCAGGTGGTCGAAATTATTCTGGAGCCCTCCACTACGGCAACCCTATCTTTCTTTCTTCTTTCACTCCCTCCTTTATCCATTCCCTTACGGCGCAGTTCAGGCGTATAACGATAGAGGCAAAAGAGACAGAAAATGTGGTCGCTGTGTGGTGGTTAGCGCGTCCGGCTGCTAATGGTAAGGTGCCTAGTTCGAATCCTGTTGCGGTGAATTTTTTGTTTTCCAATTCTTTACTTAATGCCACTTATTTCATAGTTTTTTGTTCCTTTTTAGTCGAGGCTCATTTTGTGGCCCCGCAAACCTGTGCCGCGTTCCAGTATGGATCCTAGTATGCCGCGTCCTAGCACACAGCTCCATACTGGGCCCATAATCAGCTATAGCGCTGGGACGCTGACCCCCAGCGACACTGGGTTTTGCAATATGATCTCCTATTAATTCTGTCCTTTGCCAGCTCCGACCACCCTATCCCCACAATCTTCTTAATTTCATCCGCTCGCCTAGCTTTCTGCCGGCCCCTGCTACGCTTCCGTTCTTTTGGAATCCACTACGCTACCCTTTAGGACCAGCGGCTTTCTTGCCTTTGCATCACATGCCCTGCCGAAGCCTATTTCTTCCTCTTATTTTCGACTTTAAATAATTGTCGGTATACCTAAATAAGTTTACAGTTAACAAGAATCATCTAATAAAAAGTGTAGACCAGTGAGCCACCGGGTCTCAATAAGAAAATTAATCATTGCCAGCTTGTTTCACTCCGGCTGCGAGACCTTCGATCCCTCCATGGTGCCTCGCTCAGCCAAAAATCAACCTCGCAATACCTGGTATCTCGAAAAAAGCTGATCTGTCATCACCAGCCCTTAGACAGCTCACGCTACTACATTTGTACGAGAACTACCGTGACTCAACGCCTATTTACACTGATGGATCTGTCCTTCCAAGCAGCTCCGCGGCTGCAATCGTCATTCCAGCGAAAGCTACAACAATCAAATTTAAGACGACCCACGCGACAACATCGACGGCAGCAGAGCTCGCAGTGCTCTTAACTGCCCTTCATCACATTGGTGATGAACCGCCACACAAATGGACAATATTCTGCGACTCGAAGGCGGCACTGCAGTCTCTACTGTTACCTCTACGACGCGGACCGCACGAACAACTAATCTTCCATATTACAGAGACGTTACACCATATAAGCGATGCCGGCCATGAAATAACGTTCGAGTGGCTTCCAAGTCACTGCGGGATTATCGGCAATGAACGGGCAGATCACACAGCCCGCTTAGCCCATACTGAGGAGCGCCACGTCCCAATTCCTTTTTCTAGAACTGACGCGGCACGGAAGCTCCGCCTACTTGCTCGGCAGTGCACCGAGTCGCAATGGAATGAGCCACATTTAAGAAATACGCGACTGTACTCACTTGATCCAACATTAAGTCTTCGAGTGCCATCACAGCTTCGCCGTAGAGACGCCACGCTTTTATATTGACTTTGGTTGGGTGTTGCCTTTACTAAAGCCTAGGCCTTCCGCATAGAGATGACCGACACCCCAACCTGTGACCACTGCGGCCATGAACAATCAATTGGCCATATATTGTGCTCCTGCCCGCAGTACAGTCCACAGAGGGCATGCCTTAGCCACGAACTTGACCAACTGGACGACCAACCGCTATCCGAAAAAAGAATTCTACAACATCGAAAGGACCTACCGTCGCAGAAGAAGGCCGTGCAAGCGCTTTTTCGCTTCTTACAATCTACCGGCCTGTGTGAAAGTCCTTAACTGGAACGCCTTGTGTGTGTGTGTATGTCTCCATGTGTGCACGTTCATTTTTGTTTTGCGTTTTCCTCTCTGTCATCTTTCTAACCCCTATTCCCCATCCCCAGTGTAGGGTAGCAAACCGGAGACTCACATCTGGTTAACCTCCCTGCGTTTCCTTTTCATTCTATCTCTCTCTCTGGGGTCCTCCATGCATCCAATATCGATTATTTGCGGTTAGAAAATATTGGTCGTCTAAGCTCTACAGCGCAAACTAGTTAAGCTTTCATCATTGCTGTACAAGTCGTTGGCATGGGCGTCAAACTTTCGAGGCTTTCCGCTATCCCAAACAGAATTCGATTTTTCCGAGTTCATGCTTTTCCTTCTGGGCGCTGCCAGCGTGGGCGTACCTTCCCGTACGCGTGAGCTTCTGCCTTAACCTGGATTTATCAATATAGACACTCTGGTGCGGCGTTCTTACAGGTTCATTTATGAACTCCACTTTGTGTTAGGAGGGAACTAAAGGAAGCGCGCAGTACGTTGCACGTGCTTAGTGGATGTTCTATTACTTTTGTCTTGACTTATTTTGTTAAGTGGACAGCAGGCGTGTCGAGGCCTATTTCTCCCGACAAACGTCGCCACGATTAACATAAACGCATAAAGTCATCTAGGCTGGAATGAACATTAAAGACGAAGTAAGGAAGGCTGAGGGCACTCGGTAGAAAGATCTCTGTGTGCTCACGCAATCAAAGCAGCTCAAAATACTAGAATTTTGATGTTTCCCGAGTGTGGTCGCAAGGCATGTTTTGGGTTTTTATTTACGTTACACTTCATCTATCTCCCAGCACGCAGATGGAACCTCAGCTGCTGCACTGTTTGACCTATATTCAAACGGAAGATTTCTAAAAATAAACTAACAACATCCGGTCTATGAAAACAGCTTTTGCGCTCATGATTTTGTGTTTTGAGCAAGGAGCTCTATCACCCAAAAACTGTTCTAAGCGGATGTTATGTTGCGCTGTAGATGTTTCAGCATTTTGCTAACATATGCATGCAAGGTTCGAAGGGGAATGAAGAATATCGAGTTGAAAGCTCAAATGCAATGCTCACGAGGGTCCGCTTATTTTAACGGGAATATCCAACTCTCTTCTCGTCGCTCTTCTTGTGGTTCTATCACTCTGGAGCAGTGGGCCGCATTGTTGAGAAATGATAAGAAGTCCTGCATCTGCGTTAGAAAGATACCGACGCAAAAATAGGGCAAATTTATTTTGTTGCCCTGCCTCCTTCCGTCAATATTTCTCCTCCTAAGCAACACTTTTTCGGTACACACCGTATGTGCGGAAAAGCGCCGAACCACAATGATAATCTTATTCTTTATTGTGCCTTCGAAGAACGAATGTTCCGCAGCACCTGGGCTTAGTATTTTCCATAAAAAAAAACAGGTTTTAGAAGATTGTAGGTGTGTACTGATATCGAAAACAAGGAGCACTCAAATAAAGTAAGAGAAGAAAAGCAACTCTCGCCTTCTTTGTCCTCTGTAATGCTGCTTAAAATGAGAAGTGGGCATAACCGGCATGGCCCGCCAATGTTCGCACTAATGAAGAAATTTTCACCGTATTTTTGGTTCACTCTTTGAATCAGCATTTGAATCCGACGGAATAGCGTGTCAGAGCATAATGTATTGCGCTGCACTCATAGGCATGGTATCGCAGTTTTTTTCTTTCAGTAAGTTCATACACATTTGTGTGCGCCAAGCCTTGAGAAACGTTGCGCCGAGGAACCGTTCGTCCATAACATGGATGTTGGTGAGTGGGCATTTGCGTCTGATTCCTGACAGCGGTTGATCGGTGTGCTACCGAACGGCGGATCCAACTCGACGCTTATACAGAAAATGAATAGCCTAGCTAATGTACGTACGGATAGTATCTGTGGTTTTTACTGACTGTGTCCGATGTTCTTCTCATGTCTCCGGCTAGAAAGGGGAGCCTGCTTCGCTCTTAATAAAGCAATGCGGCAGGAAAAGTCGTCGATGCGATTGGTTGATACATGACAGGGACGGTACCTGTTATTATGGCTCCGGTCAATCTCCATGCTTTTCCTTGTAAATAAAGGGTTTTGTCCACCCTCAAAACTAATTCCCAGAAGACGTGCCAGGTCGCAGAAAGCGTGTCTTTAATTCAGGAACCCGATGCAACTTTGAGATTTATTCTGCGTCCAATAGTACCTCTCATCGTCTACTTCGAGAAGATCGTGAAAATCAAAGCAACAATGCTGGAGGTGTGCCCTTGAGGTACTTTCAAAAAAATAACCTTGAAAAAATGGCTTCAGCTTTAAATGCGTAGATGTGGGCCCGAATGTAACGGACCGTTTCATTGTAGGTGCCCACAAACTGGTTTCTTTCATTGAGCATGGCATCAGAACGCAAGAGTGGGTGGCACTCAGTCGCCGTCCCCTTTCAGGGACTTGTTCTTTACTGAAAGGCGCATAGTAAACATTTTAGCACATCAGATGTGTCGTACAAACGATTTGGAACGACGATCGACTTTCCATGGCGCATACCCACTTAAAAAAACAGGTTGGGAAAAGGTAGTAGCCACTGGTGTAACTAACTTCTCTTGACCGTCACTTTCATGTATACCTTGTGACAACCTCAAAGTCAGCCTGTGTTACAACATGCGACACTTAGTATCACGGCCTACGCTGAATAACACACTTTTGTGTCGAATCCTTGACTGCAGTATTAAAGTACACATAACTCCAACATTAAAGGCAACACTCCGGTTTGTTGTAATGCGTATCTTCCTGCACATGTGATGTGCTGCTGCCAGTTACTACTACTCGAGCTAATTCATGCTTTATACGCAAATAAAAAACATGATTTTTGTAATTTTCTGAAATCTCCATAAAGTCTTTTGAACCTTACATATGGGAAATAAACCTATGATAACACATTTGCGGTTGAAACTACCGAACGGTAACTACAGGCAGTTCGCGACTGCCGCGACTAAAAACGCTGTTTCAACAGACATAATGATAGTTTAAGGCTCACTAGAGCCTGTTTCAAAGCACAAGGAGTCATAATGGCCGCGTTTAGTGTAAACGCAAAACATTTAAAATGCGAGAACCATCTATGCTTTGCGTGTGCGGCTATTCTTTCTTACACTGAACTGCCTCCGGCGGCGGCTAAGCGATATGTTCGCTTGATGCCCAATAAGGAGGTCGTGAGTTCTATTCTGGACCTTTCATTTTTGTGTATTTCCCTTTGCAACTATTTCCGCAAGGTCAAAGGCTTGTGGGAAAAAAAAAAACTCCGCAGGGACACTGATGAGTGCTCACGATTGAGAAGGCGTAGTCCTGCCTGCTCACGTTTTGAACGCAGTCACTGCGCGCGGCGGCATCTTATAACCCGATGCCACGAAGCTGGCAATCCTACCCCTGCACGGCTCTACTTACCCCCGCCACGACGCCGCTGCACCCTTTATGACATGCGCGCTAACTTCCTGACAGTAGTCGCCGCTGAACCGTGGCCCGCGCTTTGCTTTAAGGGTTATGACCAGAGAGCTAATGGGTCGATGCCCATATATGAAGAATCAGTCTTTCTCGACTTTACATTCATAGGTCTCTTCGCGGCCTCATAATACTCCTGGCGCAGTGGTGCAGTGGTTAAGCGATGCGCCACTGCCTTAGGATGGCAGGTGCTGCCATCTACGGAATTTGTGCAATCCAAGTTGCTCTTCCCAAGCCGCTGCCCTGGGATGGCAGGTGCTGCCACCGGCGGAATTTGTGCGATCCATATTGCCCTTGCCGTGGCCTCCGCGATCAGCTCCGGCGGCGCGCCGTTGCTCAGGCCGTCCCATTCGGCGCGTAGCGCAGCGTAGAAGTGTAATTATGCTAACTCTGTAACACGCCGCGAGGTGGCGACCTTAGCCCAAGCCTGGCCAGTAAGTTTGCCAGAGACGAGGAAGGAGAAAGAAAGAGCATTAAAAGACAGGTTAAAAACGTCGAAGGTAAAAATTGGATAGATTCAATGGAAAAGGAGCATAGTGTAGAACTATATCGATGCTGGAAAAGGCAGATCAGGAAGGAAACGTTTTATGATAACTCAAGAGGCAGTGCCCTCCTCTTTAAAGCTATGTCAGGGTGTCTTAGAACGCGCAGCTACAGAAAAGAAAATTAACGAAGAAGATGACACATGTGCTGTGTGTGGTAAATCTGAAGAAAGAATAGAACACCTCATCCTAAAATGCGATGGTATCCATCCCGATGTCGATGCAGGCACAGTCACTCTTCCTGAGGCCTTAGGGTTTAGAGATAAGAATAGTCATGTAAATAAATCTGCGGTGGAAATTAGCAAAAAACGATTGTAGGATTGGTGGCACAAAAGCAGAGAGGTGACATAAGTTTTAAAGTGTAGGCAGACGTTTTTTTTTAAGAAAATCGCGAAATTTATTAAAAACTTACAGCACAGTTAAACAAAAATAAAGAGAAAAACTGAGCATAGTGGCAACGACCACTTCCCCGTTTTAAAGGGGACGCTCCTACCTTCCATCCATCCATCCATCCATCCATCCATCCATCTATCAAGCGGCGCTCGCCTGGCCAGCACTGCCTGCGATTTCAGTGGCACATCAAACCTGTTGGCACGTTTTCGCGCAGAACAACAGTGAATACGAAGTCAATTTCTTTCGACTCCTTCTTGCAGCTACAAAGAAGTCTAGGTACGTTGTTAAACAGTTGCGGATTGCTTTTGCATGCAGCTTTAGTGGTCGTCTAAAAGCCGACTGGGGCAGCCAAGGCTTTTACCGCGCAACATTTCGTCCAGATTGAATGCCATCGTGCTGATTTTTTTTTTGTGTTGCAAAAGTTGCCGCGCTGTATGACAAAACTCCGGTATGCTTTTTGTGCCTTTCACTCGATTCTTAAAGTACTGGGCAGCTACTTTACAGCGAAGCTCTCTCTGGCTCCAACAACCTAATTACGATAAGCGCTCGTGCATATGTTTATACGCCACCACGAGATTCAGAAGTTCTGAGCTCTGCTTCTTTGCTCTTGAAGCGAGAACTTTTTTCTGGGCTTTGTTTTGCTATGTTACATGTGTTCCTGGTAGGTGCGAGTGGCTTCGTGTAGCTTGTCTGATCCCGCAATTAAATTATTTGTTGTGTGATGAAAACTGCATCGGTTCTCTGCCATGAGCTTCGCACCACAATCCTGTCTGCTTCTGTATTTTTCAGATAAATGTACTGCTGCGTACCTTTCTGCCACTCTGACAGAAAAAAAAAAAACTTGGAATAAGTTTTCACGAATTTCCCGCGAATGATGATCGCCGCCAAGCATGGCTGAAGGCCATATCAAGAAAAGGTTTTGTCCCAAATGACAAGTCTGCTTGCAGTGTCGTCTGCAGCCCTCAAATTTTAGATTCGAATTATACTTTGGGGTCCGCAAAGCTGCGGCGCCTGAAACGGGATGCTGTTCCGGGCGTGTTCGCGTGTTACCCAATCTACATGCAGCCACAACAGCCACAAGAAAGACGTAATTTGGAGCGATTGACGCAGAATTCTACTCCAAACCAAGAAAGGGCATCAAATTTATCGAGTGGCCCTGCTGAAGCTGCTGGTTCAGCCTGTGGTCGCGAAAAAAGCACAGGCCAGTCGACAGCTTCTGCCTGCTAGTTTCCTGTAGTGTATGAAGATAGCCTGATTCATGCACCTTTGTTAGGAGCTGAAGAAGCAAGTCCTAAAGGTGCAGGGTATGAGAAACCAAGTGCACAAGATGCAGTCGGTGAATTACAGAAGTCTAGTGAGGCACTTGATTGCGCAACGCAAACTACCGATGGCCTTCTTCCGCGCAAGCAGTCGGATTCAAGGAATATAAACCGAATGAGAGTGCAATTGTTCAGGAAAGCAGATGCTATCGGGAGACTGCAGAGCGAGAAAACAGCCGCCTAAAAAAGAAGCTCAGTGGTTTTGAAAACCACACTCTCCACTCGGCGTTGAGAAAGTGCTTGGACAAGGTAGGCACAGCCCAGTTCGGCTTAGAAGATTGCCTAGCGGAACAGATCGCCAATGCGTCAAGGCAACGGCCCGTGTGGTCTCCAGACTGTCCGGGAATGTGTAGTTTTGCACTACTTGTCCCCTAAGGCATACCGTTACATACGCAACAGAGGACTGTTGAAATTGCCTTCAAAAAACACGCTACTTCGCTATGTTGGCAAATCCAACAGGGAAAGTGGGATCACACCCTTAATGAAAGAACGCCTAAAGCAAGAGGTGGGGCAGCTGAAAGAGCAAGCGCGGTTTTCCTCAATTATTGTGGATGAAATGGCTATAAGCTCCAAATACACCTACGATCGTAAAATGGACGGCTTTTTTGGTCAGCAAACTGTGAGAGAAAACGCTGGGACAGGAGAGAATGTAAACAACATTGCGTGTTGTGAAACGAACGCTCTCATGACGATCTGTCTCACCCCAGTTCTAAGTCTGCGTCATAATTTAAAAAAGCAATTGCCTAATTGCACCAGCCAGCTACTTGTGCAGTGCGATAATTTTCTAGTGCGCGTCGCACACAGACTGCGAAAACTGCGTTTTCGTCCTCTGCGCCCGTCCGCATCAGGGAAAGCGAGCCTTGGGTTGCGCGCGCCACCGTGCGGCGAGAGGAGCAGTCACACCGCATTACGCTCTCTCCGTGCGAATGGGACGGCCGTAGCACCGGCGCGATGCCAGAGCTCATCGCGGAGGCCACGCCCTTGCCGAGGAACCTCGCATGACTAATCATTACTTTAACTGCCACCTGCCAGGTTGCATGAGGACGTGTGGTTGATAGGTATCATGAAGTGTTAACACACAAAGGCAAGAACACTCTGGACACGACGAAGCATGGTGCATGAATGACGCTTTATTGAAGAAGGCGAGCGGTTATATAGGCAAGCGGTTAAATAACAGAAATGGGGGCTGCTTCTGTCCGGCTAGGCGCGTGTGCATGACTTGCACTACGTCACATCTCCCCTCTCTCTCTCTTTTTTTTTTTAATCGTCGAATCAAGTAGAGTTTCTGAACTCAGGCGACGGGTATCTTCGTGGTGGTTGGCGCTTCCGTTCACTCCTGCGGAGTTGTGTAGATTCGGATGTCCCTGTAGTGTCTGGGACTCCCACAGCTGGCAGCGGCGCGGGAGTCTTGTGGTCTGGAGACGCGGGAGGAGGAGCCGGATTGAGGTGTTCTCTTGCGCGCTGAAACTGTTGACCCTCTTCCGTTTTGACGCTGTAGGCACGAGGAGTCTCAGCCCGCTGTACGACCGTGACAGGGGACCATGATCTTGAGGGCACATTGTACATAGTTGCGGTCGAGCCAGTGCGAAGCTCTGGAAGAGGCCGTGTACCTCTGTTGTAGAAGCAGCGTTGCTTGCTCCTGATGTCTTCTAGCCTTCGTCGCACGGTCTTGGGTGGCACTGTTTGTGGCTGTAGGTGGCTGGTTGGTACAGGAAGCAGCGTTCTTGTCTGTCGGCCCATGAGCCTCTGCACAGGGGACTTCAGAGAAGAGTCCCGAGGTGAATTTCGACACTCAAGGAATGCGGCACAAAACTCAGTGCTGCCGAAACGGAACCGCCTTAACAGCTTCTTAGCTTCCTGTACTGCTCTTTCTGCCATTCCATTCGAGCGGGGATAGTACGGACTAGACCGGACGTGTTGCAGGCCAATCTTATCGGCCAATCTTATCCCACTTCTGACACCATGTGGACACGACGAAGCATGGTGCATGAATGACGCTTTATTGAAGAAGGCGAGCGGTTATATAGGCAAGCGGTTAGATAACAGAAATGGGGGCTGCTTCTGTCCGGCTAGGCGCGTGTGCATGACTTGCACTACGTCACAAACACATACAAAGGGGTGTTCGCCCAGTGGGTAAAGTAATGCTTACGCGTTAAAAGATTTGGTTCCGAATGAAAAATTACACTGTGTTGTTAACGTTAGCAGGTGTATTTTCAGTAATTTTTTTAGAGGTTGTAAATTTTGCTGAAAAAGGGTTCAATTACTACGTTCTTGAAGTATCAACAACGTTAATGCCTAGCACTTGTTACCTCTACCTACGAAGTAGTAACATGTGTGACAAACACTTGCTACACTCAAAGGACGAATTTTTCTTGCCACACTCAAAGGACGAGTTTTCTCAGAAACTACGAAGTTTCTGAGAAAACTGTGTTGCTTTCCTTTGCAGCCGTACGGCTGCGCTCGGGTGGGTGTCAATGACTAATTACTCCTTTATTACAAATCTACTCTACTTTGTGGGATTCCCCTAAAAAAAACATTCGACCAAAGTTAGTAAGGGTGACATTTTTTTATTTTGTGTGGGGGGACAAATCTGAGGAGGGACAAGACACATGACCCATGGATGTTATCTGAATGTGCCCATGGCATTTCTATTTTGTTTAGTCTAGAGATAAGTAATGTTGGCTCATTAGGATTAATGTTTAAATTCTCTCTTCATTTTTTCAAAAATCTGTTCGAGACCAAGCACCGCCACAATTATCTTTCAGGTAAAAATTGTTCACACTGGTTGATAAACAATTACTGGTTTGATAAACAACAAATTGAACAAAATAGAAACACACCCTACTTCCTTCCTTAATTTCAAAGGCCCTTGACCTTCTACATGTGCATTCCCAGCATAGTTATAGATATATGTTTAGAGAGACACCGAATGGAAGGACCAGCCTAGGACGGGATCAGATGACAAAACAACACGAAGCATTCGTGTACCCAGCAAATTGGGTATGGTGACACTACAACACTAGGCTTTGCGTAGTGTGTTCTTTATTCCTGAAATTTTTCCTGCCAAATATGTAACTCTAGATATGAGTCCTCATCCGTTGCACCAAATGTCTTTGAGGGGTTAAACATTCGCCTCACTAATTATATACGAAAACTACATGATCTTTGTTGTTTGCTAAATAGGTCTGACTTGGTTACTAACGCGACAAACTAGTGACGGAAGAATGTATATTTACGGCAGCACACACTGAAGCCCAAATTTTCTTAATCAGGAAAAGCAAGTCAATAGCCTTTTTGTAATGCTGATACTTCGTGAATAAACATGACAAGGGCCATTTATTTATGCATCCAAGTTCAGTGATGCCGTGCATGTGGAAGTTGCGATCATATCTCATCCACTAGATTCCTTCTTTACTTGCAAATTAAAATAAGTGCACTTACAGCTATCGCCATTGTTAAATGTTACGCAAGCCACATACGCGTTGCATTTGTGCAGCAGGGAGTCGCCTCAATTCTTGGGGTCACCATTATATCAGTCGAAAAAGAATACTTTCCTTTTCTCAGTGCACTATTAGCTATAGAAGTGTGCGCCTTTTGTGCTACACAGAAAGCCTATTCAAAACCCAAGAAGGTATCCATTGCACTTATTACGTGAAGAGGCAAAAACTAACCGACCTACTGCATATCCCACAAGTACGCTGTGGAAACAGATATAGCAAGGCTTCTGAAATAGTTTTTGACATAGTTTTCTTAACTGGGTAAAGAGTTTTCTTTTATGCAAAAACTAAAAAGAACACACTTTTGGAAACTGAAGTGAACATTGAACTTGCTTCTGCACTATGGCTAGGTAATGAGCGAAGTGATCATTTTAAACGAAACTTATGCCGGAGTGGACGTAGAAAAAAGCATTGAAGTGGCCTCCAGCAACTTTATCGCCCTTCTGACCTTCGGCCCGCTATCGATACTTTTCATGGCCCACAAGGGCACACTCTTCATTCGAAAAGAAGGCGTGCGCATTGCTTTCTGCCTTCCAGCCGTTTTAACTGACAGGCTCGCAGTGATATCTTTTGTATATGCGCGCCGCGTTCGTCCTCATGATGGTCTTCCGCAAGGTTACGTCTTAATGATCGCGGAAACTGCTTGATCTTTGGGTGCTGGCTGGCGCAGTATTAACCTTGGCCTGCATTCACCAGCACCCGAATGACACGGAAGTAAAGAACCCATACGCCCGAGACGTGCCGTCATTAGGTGAGAGCTAATTGGGAGCTTCAGCCCCGTAACCTTAATGACAATAAGCATGATGCTCACCCAAACGTCAAAATCGTGAAGATCCAGCTGTTCATTTTAGGGCTTTGCGTCCTTTTTTTGCACTGACCTCAGTTACGGTCAGCCTTTAGAACGCGTAATTTTATCACACAACGGGACGACATCGAAGGATAGCTTTGCCTGCAAAAAAGAAAATGCACTGTTCAAGTTTAAAGTTTACTGAGTTTTTTTTTTAAAGTGCGGGGAGCAATACACACTAGTTTTTGTGAGCGACATAAATGACCTGGCAGAGACAACATATGAAAAAAATTGTCATCATGAACTCAGGCTTAAATAAGCTTTCTTAACATTGTATTCATTGCAGCTAGCGTGCATATTTATACTGAAAAATTAGAGGTTGTCACATTATTCTTTTTTTTACAACTTTTAAACTAACATGTCTCCTGAGATATGCAGTTCTAAATGTTTCAGCTCAGTCCTCTAATTATACATGCCGAAACGTGATGCTCGGCGGTAAGCTCCTCTCTAATGGGACGCAGCTTTTGCGTATGGCGCTTCGCGTGATAAGAATGTGGGGCGATATATTTAACTGTTATAAGTTTCCGCCATTGGCCAGCAGTGTGGCATCGTCCTTTTCCACATCGCAAGCTTAGTGGAGTTACGTCCTATCGCCCGTTCTAGGAGCCACCGCTTAACGGATCAGCGCTAGCTCCACGTGCCATCGGCAAGTGATTCTTCAGTTTCGCTGGCCAAGAACGAAAATTTAGTACAGTCGCCTCCCACTCCACATTCTGGTCAGGCGAAACGCCATGCACAACAGCTGTGTCACACCAGGGAGGCGACTCATGCTGAGTTCTGCGGTCTGGCATGCTTAATTACACGATTTGTGCTTGAAATTTTTGACCGGAATATCACAGGACAGGCGCGTTACTAAAATGGTATAGAAAGTAGCTGCGGCTGAACTCAACGGAGCCAAAATATACAGAGCGAAATCTCTGTTAAGCATGGATAGACACGGTTTAGCTTTGGTTCATCTGTATGTTTTCAAGACTTCAGCACGAGCGAACTGTTATAGCGAGAGCAAATCACGTGATGCATCAGGTGCCACAAGTGCGAGGGCGAGCGTCCAAAGCGGCGGTCGGCACAGCGGTGGACGTGACTGCCAAGCGCAAGAGCGAATCACGTGACAGATCACATGCCACAACTGACAAGGAGGAGCGGCCGAGTAGCAGACAGCGCAGCGGCGAACCTGACGGCTAAGCGCGCAGCTATGGCGTCGATGAAGAAGATCGAGGCACCTGCCACGCGGTGATTTTGCGCATATTGCGCGCCTCCAGTTAGAGGTCAAATCCAAGAGCCAGATGACCTTCAGGCTCAGCGTGGGAGGAGTAGAGCCTTGCGGTCTAAAAAAGAATAGCACTGGATAACCACTGCCTGTAAGTTTTCATTAGAAAGATGCACCCTAACTACATTGAATAAAAGCTAATTATTCAATTTTAGTCATTTGCGATTCCATGTCAAATTTTCTGAGTTCTTGTATCGTCTGGCCGCATAACCGTTTTACAATAAGGACGTTTTTGCACTGCTCTTAATATTTTTTATGTCCGTAAAGCCTAATTTTCAATACCCTGATACAGCAGGCTACAATATTTGATTATTAAATTGGTTCCTTTTTACTTAGTTCGCTTGAGGCTTTTTTGCTCCGTGCTCTTCTATGTTCATTCGCTGTTTCTCAACGTATTAAATGTCTGTCAAATAATCCCACAGAAATGGCGCTTCCAAACGGTGTTCTTGCACCCGATGATAAACAGTTATGACTCACAAACCACAAGGACATCAAAATATTATCCTTTCGTTGCTAGTGCAATTTCGTTTTTCTTTAGAATACCTTCATCACGATGCAAAGAATGGTAACACGCGTTCAAATTTAAGTCGTGAAAGCGTTGCGTAAGATTGTTGCTTCATAGATCCTATTTTCATTCAATGCTGAGTATAAAGGAAAACGCCCGTAGCGAAGAGTGCAGAAGAACGAGATATTTTATACTTAGGTCCACAAAAATTTCAAAATGCGAATAAATTATTTTGATATTATCTTATTCGTTCCGCCGCATACGCACAGCAAATGAACATAGAGCTGACAGGACTAGTATTTCCCATGCACAGAAAAATTGTGAAGTGGCCCTTGAAATATGTAAAAAGACTCGAAGAGGAGTTAATTTGTCCATGCAGCTCTAGTTCGGTATACTTCGCATTGCAACTGAAAAGCGTCATGAAATACTGCTAACATCCACTCCCGCCACACCGCTGTTCCTTCGGATCCGGGGTCTGTAGGGCCGGCGCTTTCTCCGCCTTATTCAGCAAACGGGTATGCCCAGTGAGTGAGGTCGCGATTGTCACCTGCGTTGGCTTGGCGGGGCTGCTGTGGCCTCTGGTCACCTCGCACTCTCCTCATTGTGGACAGGTGGTGCTTCGGTGATATTTTAGAGCGACTCTTGGGGATTTCTGCAGTTAGTATATCGAAATTGGGTAAACATGCACAAAACCACGTCAGGTTTTGTGCAAAGGGGAGCGGAGAGAGATAGAAAAGGGTGCAGTACTGAGCGCCATACACGCGCTAGGCGTCAATGCAGGAAAATCGCACTTGCCGATTGCATGCTGTCAATGGACAACGGCAGCTTTGTCACACATATCGTTTAGTGTGCGCCGGCTGTGATATGCGCTTGAGTGGCTGTTTCAGAGGAGGATTTCAGAGATGATACAACCGGTGGTTGTGCGGATCCTTTTATATATTACAATTTATTGAGAAATACTTTACGCGTTGTTTTCTCTTGCTGGGCAGTCATGAGAGCGGCGTTGTGATCCGTGTAATATAACGAATGTTCAGATCGTAACGCCAATCGCATCCTCTGTTCCCGTGTTATTCGCGGACCTCGAGGCTATCATGCATTCTCCTCACAGGGTCTGGTTCCCGAGCGGAATAGCTGAAGTCCTTCATCTGTATTCATTCTCGTGCCACCACATCAGTTCAACTGTTTAGCTCAGCGCATCCCGCAGGGCACTGCCAGTTCTCGGACGGCATGCGAGACTTGTGTGCACTGTGCGCATGTGGTGAAAACTAAGCGAACGCAGCACCTGTCCTCAAAGCAGCAATCGCTCCAGAATTGTCCCAGTTGCTGTGGCGTTGATGACTAGAAAGCGGCGTAATCCCGCCTTTCCTAAGATCGTGTAATCACAAGGGACATGCACGTAGCTGCGTCACAGAATGAGAGATAAACAAGCGATGAAAAACCAGCAAGCGCATTCTTGTGTGGAGCCTTAGCGGTGACGCAGGACGTACTACGTCTTCCGCTACGGGCGAGGGTGGCATTGGTTAACACTTTCGTGATTAGGTTGCACGCAATATAAATAACTGTGAATTTAATAGGTTGCACAGCCACGGCCGCAGCTCAATTAGTGGACCATCGTATGTGAAATTCGGAAGTCGTGTGCTTGCGTTCTACTAGAGGCGTGTGCTTGTTTTATTTTCCTTCTTTCCTATAAATGATTTTTGAAGAATGGCATATTTATTTTTATTAATTTCTCAGTGATTGAGACTACAAATAAAAAGATGTAGAGACATTCTCTTGCGCAAATTTCCTTGCACTCGTTGCCAGTTGGCTTCCTTCATATGTATGTCACAACGAGACCCTCAGTTCGTTACTCTTGTCTTCTCTCTTTTTTATTTTTTCTCGCATGCAATTTCGTGATCCCATATGCATTTGAAGCTTATGGGCCGGAGGATGTCTCTCGAAGCCAAAACGTTGTGACGACAGCTAACGTTATAATGGAAGAGCGAAAGCGTTGAACCAAGCTTGCGTGCTTCCTTTAATGCGAGAGCGTTTGTACCACAGTGTAGCAAAAAAATGTCCGGTGTCAGAGTTGGCGACAATTTGAAGTCTCGCAGCCGGAGCGGCCGGAGTAACCGCCCGCTCCGGCAACCTAGGTGGGCCGCCTTATGCCAGCTTGAAGCTCCATCAAAACCTGCCCACCGGATTGTGAACGAAGTGTCCCCCGTGGCACGTTGCCACGTTAAAATATTGGCCGACAAAGGTTGCTCGCAAAGAGAAACCTCGGTCGCACAAGCCCCACTGGTGGTAGCACCTGTGATCGCAGGGCCGTGACGAATCGTTTAACCGCTGCACCACTGCGCCTGCAGTAGTGTGATGACGGCCAGCGACCCACAAAATTTAAACTCGATAATTAACAATTACGTTTAATGGATTATTATTGAATTAACGCGATTTCGTCATTTCCTTGAGGCGGATCTTGCGTGTGCCCTCCAGTTTTTATTTGATATATTATGGTGCAGAAATTGTAGTCGGTGAATCTTCGATTCTTTTTAATAGAAATGTGTATCAAATGCAATCAAACAAAATATTTAACAAGTGACGATGTGCTTAGGATTCTATTAGTGCATATGCGCAGCAATGAAGGCGCTTCCGGAAAACATAATGCCGCCACGTCAAAGATATTGGCTAGCTTACAAGAAAAAACGAAGCCTTGTCTCGAATCAAATAATAGCTGCCATTTTTCAGGTTACCAGTTATGGTACTAGGGAAAAATATTATACTACTAAGCAGATACTTGATTAGCCTCTGCAGAAGACACTATAAACAGCCCTCCAATGACATTCGTACTTCCATACTGATTTTGAAGTAGTCACAACGAAGTGACGAACCATTTCCGTGCCCTCGGCAATTAGCATCCCGTTCAGTGGCGAGTGCGCTCGCCCTAACCACTGATTACATGACGGCATTGAGAGCACTGTTATTGCGGCACTGCTGCTACTTGTGCGGCCGTGAGCATGCGCGTCTTGTAGCTACTCCCCGTCACCACCTGCAGTCAGTGCTAGCAGCTTATCTCCAGCTGTGTCATCGTTCTCTGGCGTACGCTGCGAGCATTGCAGTCTCAGCGTCGGTGACTTGTTTAGTGTAAGTGGTTTGTGAGATGCTTTCTTGGAGAGAAAACGCAGACGGTCTCTAGCGGCTAATCAGTAAACTGCAAGAAATGCTAACCGAAGAGGAGGATGTCCGGTGTGCTTAAACCAGGATCGGCTGTCCCAAGTGACCTGCTGACAGCAACATCGAGGAGTGGACCTGCCCTGACGCGGCTAGCCTCTGCGTCCGCTACACCTCTTCCTTTCACATTCAGTTATACGATGAGCGGATGACCCCCAGTGAAGACGCCAAACGCCAGCACAGTGCCCTGCTCGACTTAGTCTCGTAGTTCGGTATACGTAACCTCAACTAAACCTCCTACTTTTCCCTTAGGCCTCAGGCTATCTTTGTCAATACAGATGAATGAATGAATGAATGAATGAATGAATGAATGAATGAATGAATGAATGAATGAATGAATGAATGAATGAATGAATGAATGAATGAATTAAGAGCAGTGACATGGAGGAAGAAGAAGAAAAACAACAATTTCTTGAACGCCATGAGTTCAATGGTGAAGAGCAGAACCTTACCTCTCTTTCGTGATTTAATAAGTTGCTCCTTTTCTTTTTTTCATCATTTTTAAAGTTCATATATTTCATTTGTTAGCACTGTGTCCATTTTTTAAATATTTAATTAAACTTTCTCATCCCCGTGATAGAGTAGTGGTCAGGACGAGGTCTTCTATTGACCTCAACCTACAGTAAGTCTAATCGCGTCAAATGAATTGCGTGGAAATGGGCATAAGAGGCATAAATCTTGATAACTAAGCATAAATGGGCATTATTATGAAATCTCTGATGACGTTTTGCAGTCGCGAACCCAAGTGTTCTCCCAATCTCTCAGTTTTCCCCATATCTCAGTCATCTGTTTTAGCTGAAGTTTTGACAATGGGGAGACAGAGGCATTGCATTCGAGTGCTTACTATCTGATATGTTGTGTCACTAGCACCGCAACCCAAGGCTCATAGTCCCCGACACATTCACTAGTGAAGAACTTCCGACAGTAGCTGCGTTTCTTTTCGACCATGGCCTTGCCATACCATTTAGTAAACTGTGTGCTTCGTTTAGTTTCAGCTTTTCTGCATCTGGGTCAGCTTATTTTGTTGTAATTATATAATTTGCAGCAAAACCTTGATTAACGACTCAATAGTGTATTTACTTTTTGTGTTGCGTGCTCTGTAAAAGGAAATATTGCCACCCTTTCTGCCGTTCTCTGCCCCGTTACTAGGCTTGTTTAATGTTACGTCGTCGTAAGAGGTTTTGCACAAGACTGTCCTCGCAAGAAGTTTGGCGCAAGCCTAGTTCGAAGCATTTTTTTACTTTGAGAAAGCGACAAAAAAAGGCTCCATCGCGAACAAAAGTTCAGTGCTTTAGAGCCTTGATGATTCTCAGGTGTCTGATCAGATGTGCTTAATGTTCTGAGAAGACGGCGCAGTGGATCGAGATGGTTCCTGCTCAAAATGGGATGGATTCAAGCTGCTACTTAAAACAGCTAATGGTGGCTTGAGTGTGTTGGAGGTGTTAAGATGTACATCACACTATCCCCCAGAGTACTTGCAGGTGAGCTGCTGACACGCATAATTGATTCACTGGTACATGCAAAGGTCTGAAAACAGAAATATGTACTATGCGCGTTCCGAATATTACGGTTCTATAATTTTCACAAGTGGAGAATACTCACTGCCCTTGGCAGCATCAATAAGTGTATATCTTTTTATAGCCAAGTGCAACCAAAGTGGTTACTGGGTCGAGATATAAGACCATATGCTAATAACGGGAAGGTCTTTCAGGAATTGCAGGAGTTCGGGTGTGTATCCCACGTTTTGAGCACGTTCGAACTCAGTCATTGCCATTATAATAATCATTTTTCGAACTACGCCCATTGCAGGACAAAGTCCTCCCCCATATCTCTCCTAATAGCCCGGTCCGGTGCCAGCTGCATGCACCTTAACTACCGCAAACTTCCTAATCTCATCCGTCCACCTGGCTTTCGCCGCCCCTCTGAAGCGCATTAATTCTCTTGGAATGCACCTCGTTAACTTTAAGTACCGTTGAACCCTGCCCACGCACAATTCTTCCTCCTTCGTTCGATGAGAATACAATATAGTCGCTATCGTTTTCCCTGACATACTGAGACATACTCTGGGTTTTAACGTTGCACGTATCATTTAATCTTTGATTTCTGGCTGCGTAGTGGCGCATCTCAATACACTTTACTGATGCTGCAGAAGCCAAATGACGTCGTCCAAAACCCTCAGTTTCATAAAGCGTTGCTTGCACTCTAAAAACGAGACGCCCAAATCCTGGCATACCCTACCTAAATTATATCACAACATGAGTACGCTGGGATCATCTGTAACCCACGTCAATCACATCTTCCAGGAAAACAAGAGTACCTACAGAATAAGACCACTAGGTTTATCACGAAGCGATACTGTCTCTATTCCTCCATTACCGATATTAAATCGTATCAGAAATTATGCTTAGATAAAAAGCGAAGAAATGTTGCTATGGTCTCACGTTTTCACAGGCTTTATCACAATCATTCGACATTCAAAATATTTCATACCAAACCGGCCGATTGCATCTTTCCCGGATTAGAGAGCCCCTTTAAGATGCAACCCATGATTGCTCATATTCAACTTATTTATTTATTTATTTACTAACTTAAATATGGTGTTTTCTACCTTCCTTTTATACAGCTACAGAACCAGTTTGCTACGGCGTGTGTTGCCCATGTCCTCTTTTTTTATGGTTCATCCTGTTGTGTATTACGGTTCTTTTACGCGTTTTTTCACCTGCTCTATAATGCCCACAAAGGGCGATTTAGGTAGGTTAATCTACCCAAATTTTAGAACCAAAAGGAGGAAGGGGCGATGGGTGGTAAAGGTCCGCAGCGATTCACCCAGTGTTTTGTGGAATGAGGGCGTGAAAACGGTCGGGAAAAGACATTCACCAAACCTTTGCGGCTGTATTTTATAAAGAGCCCTATTTTTAAGGCTGCAGCTCATACAGCCTGGGGGTCTCGATAACACCGACCTGTTTCCCAGTCCTCAGCACAAAATTATGCGTATTGAGCTGTAACTAGCCGCCTATCGCTGCGAATACCGAACCGTGCTATGTTAAATTAATTATACGCTATTGTTTCGTTACAATCTAATCATATAAATAGCGTGCAGTAACTGCGCCAATAAAATAGGCAAGAAAAGAGTTGTAGCACGGAAATGCATGAAGCTAATTAAAAATAATACATTGTTCTTGTAGGAATGCAGAAATGTACTACTTTATTTCCACGATATTTTCAATGATTACCAATGAACGTTTCAAACCAGAACTGTCAAGAGAACCGCCAGCTTCTAATGTTTATTTTTTTTTTCAAAACACCGCGTTTTTCGCCGTTAGCTGCCTCGAATAACTCCCGCTAAAAGCAATGGCTATAAGTCCACACGCAATTGTTTTACGTGCTGATGCATCCTTCTTAAGTGCCAGCGGCGACGACAGTACACAGACGTCGCTCAGCCCTTTCAAGCGAACGCGCTCGTTGTGTTGCCTGGAATGGTAGCTATGAAGCGCATAAAAGTTGCAGTGACAATGCAGCTTTTGTCCAATGATCCCGGGACGTTTAGATATACCTGAAACTAACTTCCCTATGGCTGAAGCAGGACAACATTGTTTATGTAAGTATCCTATCGAGTTTAAGCCGAACTGGAGGCCCTCTGGGGCGCATATAAGGCGTACTTCAGTGCATGTTCAGTATGAAAATATGGCACCCTGGTCGTGCAACTAGTGTTCGGTCCATTATGTGTCGTCGATAGCCCTTTGTGTCATATCAAAAACTGCAGCTATTAGTGCAGGAGAGGAATAAAATATAAAAATGCGAAAGAGTTTGCCTTTTAGTGCACATGTAATTCATATTATTTATTGATGTATAGGACGGCTCGAAATTTGAGATCGGTAACTTTTCTTAATAGGCCCAGCTGTCGCTTATCGAGCCCAAAGCGTGCCCACCAGCTCTGGTATTCATTCACATTTATCTTTGACGTGAGAAGGACCAGGCAATTATTAGATGCAAAAAGCACTCTTGTCTGGGTATTCACAAGATTCTCTATAAAAATGGGGATAACGATACAAAGCGGAAATGTCTACCTTTTAATTTTTAGGACATACATTTGGAAAAATTGCCATTGCATCAATATATGAAGCGACAACTCTACTGCTGTTTATGAAACAATAGCAATTATTTAGTGCAAATGAAATGGCCAAAATGTTGCACCATGAAATATCTCACAAACTCATAAAAATAGAAACATAGCTTTAGTGTGTGCGCCTCGAACGAAGGGCTTCATGTTGCTGAACATACCAAGTCCGCAGTGGAATAGGGATTACTTGGTATACCTCACTGACTTTCTGCAGCCGTTAGAATTAGCTGCGAAAGTAGTTGCCTGTTTAAGGTAATGATTTGCAGTGTATTGTAAGGCCACTTCTATCTCGGTACATCTGTTGCAATTACATGTGGAGCTATCGCTTTAGTTTTGCGGCGCTACCTTTTAGCGGCCGATAGGTGGCGCTAGTCATTAAAGTTCACTATAGAAAAGCAGTAAAGTCTAGAAAAGCAGTGCTTATATTCAATAGCCTTCAGTGTCCCGCTTGCCTTGAACTGTCTTCAACCACTTATATAGAGATGTCCTTCCCCAGTAGAACCTGCCATGTGTGCGCAACGCGTAGTGGTGACGCAGAGGAACGCAGACTGCCCCGACAGACGGCGGGAGATTTCTCCGCCGACACAACAGCTTCGCAGAAAGTGGCACGACGTCAGGAGTCCCAAACTGGAACACCGTTCTGAGCTCGAGCTGGGCTATTTCGAGAATGGCGGATTAGAGAGCCACGCTCACGGTTCAGCGACTTGGCGGACGCGACGGCGCCAGTGTAAACACAGTGGGCGCTTCCGTTCTTTCAGCAGCTTGGCAGCGCGCAGCGATTGGGGATGCCTCAGCGAAGGCAGAGGCGTTTCCCGAGAGGTCGACGTCATAGCCACCTCTGTCTCTCAGGCGCCTACCTTTAGAGGACACTCAACACTTGGCCCGTATAACGCGTGAACAGATGAATGAAACTCTAGCACTTGGACGACAACTCACGTTATTTTGGTGCCTTGCTCCACCTCATTCGGTTAGTGCGGGTTGGCGTGGCTAGCCGTGGACAGTCTATGCGCAAAACAGTTTAATTGTTTAACGTAATCCTATCTGTTCGTAATGGGTCTCGACAAAATAATAAGCCTCGGCGGCAAAGATAGCGGATGAAATGACGCTCCGGCTCCACACTTTGCTCACAATCCGTATGAGAACGTTGTTCCCACACAGTGCACAAGGCTCTTGTGTTGCAGCTAAGACGCCATTTTCTTCTTAACAAGTCATCTCCGCTTTTATTTCTGTCATAAATGCACAAGTTTATATTGTTATTCGTTCGTTTGCTATAACTTAGAGCTTTCATGTCGCTTCTGTAGGTTCATTATTCTACGTACTTCGTATAACACTGCCAGAAAGCTTCGCGCACGGCAGCTTCTAAACCTTTTGCTGTTCCAATTTGCTGTTGCTGAAAAATGGCAGAATGTTAGGAGCACTGTATGAAAGTGACATCAATGCGGGCGTAGTCACTTTAACCGCACAAGCACGGACTATGCTCGCAACGCTAAAAGTAAGATGCTGACAGCGGAAGCGGTGTGTTTCTTTACACGGGTTTACGACAAGCGCTGACAGCAGTAGAAAAGCAGTAGCGATTGGTTCATGCGCAGTTACATAACGCATGTCGAATTAATAGAGCGCCGTGGAAACAGACTGAAGAAGCAAAGGAATGAAAAGGAGTAGGAGAAGAATGAGGAGGAGACGTAGAAGGAAAAAAAAAGAAAAGAACGAGAGGAAGAAACGATATTCTTTCCTGTTCCGCATTAGCTAAGGAAGAAAATCATTGCCGCTACGAACTCTCAACCATCGTGAAAATTGTTTTTCTTCTTTTCATAGCTGTTTCATTACAGTGAATAAAAAGGAAAACTTCTTTCTAGCGCCTCGAAACATGTATTTCGAACCTCTATTGTGTGGAAAAGGTAGTCTCAGTGCCTTATAAAAAGCGTGTGCACGCAGCTGTGTTTGCAAAACTTTTTTCTGCTGCTCCTCATAATGTTGCCGTTTGTCAGAACGCTCTTCTCGCGTACTTGCTTTAAGGTATATTGCTTAAATTTTTATCCACGAAAGCGAACGTTAGCTATTCCAGAGTTAACCATAGCACAGCAGGAAGAGTAGATTACCGTTCTTGATGAGGATAAAATTGCGCCCCTATTATTGTTATTGAAATTTGTTATTGTTGGTATTGAACTCCGCCCTGCAGAAGTTCGTCTCACACCAGTATGCCGCTAAATTGGAAGGTACATATGCTGTTAGATAGGGAGAAACTGCATCTGAAACGCTTTTCCGCGAAAAAAAACCCATATAATAGGCCCAGCTGCTGTACTTGACTAGCGCTGTCATGATAGCCAGGATTTTCGTATGCAATGCGTAGTCCAACCACGAGGAGCCCGTGCGCTTAACATTATTTGAGCATTCATTCACTGCTTACTGGTTCCAGATATAATTTTTATTTGTGAGCCAATTAATGCTGGAAAAACGAGTGCTGTTCCAACACTATGAGGTTATCTTTCACGACATACTGACATAAGAATTGGCGCTTTTCCGTATCATAATTAGTACTTCAAATATATACGTGTCCAAAGATTTCATTCACAAGATTATCCTAATAAAGAACATAATTTCATCACCAACTTTAATCTGTTTTAAAGCCCGAATTCATTATGACACTAAAAATGACCATATGGTATAAGCACGCAGAAATTTTCAGCTTTGGAAAGAAACGCCTTTTAGGTTCGTCCAATTTTGTTCACTTCAGAGAACTTTCTCCCTTAGTCACAGGTGGTTTCATGCTTCCAGACGCCCACCACTCAAACGCGCCAGAATATGCAGTTTCGCGACAGACAGAGAATAAGAATCAGATTATTTACTCGCAATAAATCATAAACTAAAATAGCCACCTTACTGAAACTCCAATTTGTGAACGTTGCCTGAATTCGATCCTCCAGTTGTGGTGCCATGTCTACTGATTGCCGCTAAACTGCAGTCGGTGCTAACATTCCTGACTGATATGACATTCCAAGAACGGTATGCATAAGGGTGCGCCCTGTTTACCTTTCCTAAACAACACATTTGTATTACGCTGCCATTCGCTGTCACCATAATTTCATTTCAGGTGTATTTAAACATATTACTAATCCTACGCACTCTAGACATCATTTCCCACCGCCACTATGCAAAATGTTACAAGCAGCACCACATTTCCGCACAGAAGAAACTGGATGTCAGTTATGGGCGATTTTACGAAAAACAGAAAATCCCCGCGAAATCAGTTGTAGAAATGCTCAAGTTACAAAGCTTCTTATCGCACATTGAGGAAGAGGGCGATTCGTGTGTAGAGTGTTTTCGCGGAAATCGTTTTGAGGATATGGTGTTGTAACGCATATTTACGTGCTGGTGAAGGGAGGCGAACGATATAAAACACAAATCTAAATACGGGAACCATTTCTTTGGACACTACTTACACCGAAGAGTTTAATGAACAAAACCGCACAGACACTTGTCTTGCAGCAAGACTACAGATGCGGGTAAGGAAGGCATCATGGAATGAAAGTATAAGACGGGAGGCAAGGACGTGTTACACGCTTTCCGTCTCTAACTGCCGCCAGCACCACCTATGCGCTAAACAGTGCAAAATCTAACTCGTATTTCGAACTCGCGACTCGTACAGCAAAAGTTGGTGGAGGCCAGGACTAAGCGCCCCACCCGCTACAGCAGCAAAATTGACTCATCGAATCAATAAACGTATTTCGTCTGGACTCCCACGTCTGTTTGTACCTCTGCCATAAACACATGGAAGTAAATCACCGCTGTATACTTCACTTAGTATCGAAAACTGAATCAATGTAGATGTTACAATTAAATCACTCATTTAAGACTACTTTATCAGGTTCCGTTGACCCGCAGAGCCCGATTAAAATTGGAAGCACCATTTCAGTGCAAATGCGCTCAGTGGGTGGTGGTCGTTGTTGTAGAAACTTTATTTTAAAGGACAATGACGTGGAACAACCTACCGGTCGATGGAGACAAACCGGTCAGAACAGTAGCGGTACGTCCGGGGTGGTTTAATTCATAAATTATTTTTTGTAAGAGCGAGGCAGGAAAGCAGAATATCTATATGCAAAGTCTAGCTTGTGGTATTGTTCGCTGCTTGAATGTTTTCCAGCTGTTTCTCTTGAATTCTCTTTTCGGATTCGGCCGATATTCAAAAGCTCGGCCACAGAGAAGTTCTCCATGAAAGCCTGATTTTAAAAATTCTCGCATCTTTGAAAACTGGACATTTTAAGCCTTCCAACTCACGTACATGAGGGGTCCAAACCAACGACATAGATAACTTTACCTAGCTATGCTTATAAAACAATTCGAAGCCACTGCTTCACAGCCTCAGCACGTGGATACAAGCCCTTCGTATATATTGTGCGCCCCGCAAACACCTTCTGAGGCGCCTTCTTATGAGCTAAATCTGTCTGAAGAAACGCACTCAGCAGCAGACTAAAGCTGACCAAAATATATTTTGTTTCTTTAATCGCGCTTCGCACACTGCAGCAGTGTTTATAGCTTTTGCAAGGCGCCTGTTTGAATACCACAGCAGGTGGACCTGTTTTGGTAACTCAGCAGCTGCTCTGAAAACTGCGGATTGGTGGTAAGAAAATAAGCCGCTCTTGACGCCCAAAGCGAATCGGCTGTCTGGGCTGCCGCGCAAGGAGACCGTATGTTAGTTTAGCGGTGGCTATCCCCAACGACCACCTCGCTATATTTGGCGTGCTTCGGCACCGACTTTGCAAGACGCCTCAGCCAAGTGAAGAAATCGCCGCCCGTAGGCTGCCATTCTCAGAAGGCAGGCTTTACAACCAGTGGGCGAACACATTGCATACGCGAATAATGTTTTTTGAATTCCAAGTCTCGTACCAAAAAATTAGAATTTCTGCGGTAGGAGCTCTAATGCAATGCTTTAGGGAACATTATACAGCTTTCTTTACGGCAGATTTACAGTAAAAAAAGCGAACCGAGAGACTAAATCTTTAAAAATCTGCCTTCTTAAACCGATCACCTCATTTTGATAACCACACGGATAGGCACATGGCCTACAAATAGCCTTTTGCACCTTCTATTTTGTCCTGGGGATGAATAAAACGAGCGTCGAGTAGGCCCCTATTATGCCTCAAGACTTTTCAGAGTGGAATGTAAGAGTACCCGTGTGCATTAAGAGCGGGTTGTCAGTCTGAAACAAAACTGAATATTTTTTACCGCATCTTAAGCTTTTAATTATGTGCATAATCGCCTTATCTGATGTAACGCTGAAGCAGAGAATTTAGTCAAAACCGCAGCGAACCGATTTAAAAATCCCGCCAGAGTTTATTTCCGTTCCGTACGGCATACATATTTCACCACAATGTGTCTTGTAATAAAAATTGAAGAATACGGCGCGTCATGATTGTACGAAAGCCGCAGCGTAACAACGTTCTACCAATCTAGGCGATATACTGCTATGAAGTAACAAAATATTTTGTTTCAAAAAGATTAGCGACGTTATGCTTCCGAATTATTCCGGTCGACATGACACTTAATGTAGCCGTTTTGTCCATTTGAGACAAAACTGAATATTTTCTACTGCATCTTAAGTTTTTAATTATGTGCATAATACGCCTTATCTGATGTAACGCTGAAACAGAGAATTTAGTCAAAACCGCAGCGAACTCGATTTAAAAAGCCCGCCAGAGTTTATTTCCGTTGCGTACGGCCTACATATTTCGCCACAATGTGTCTACTAATAAAAATGGAAGAATACGGCGCGTCATGATTGCACGAAAGCCGCATCGTAACAACGTTCTACCAATCGAGGCGATATACTGCTATGAAGTAACAAAACATTTTGTTTCAAAAAGTTTAGCAACGTTATGTTTCCGAGTTATTCCAGACGACATCACACTCAGTGTAGCCGTTTTGTACTGTTTTTGAGCTTAGCAAAGTGCCTATTATTATTTCGAATGTTCTGGCTGAAGAGTTTAGTTAGGACCGTCCGTGCAATGGCAATAATTATTTATTCAACTCTTAGCCGTTATATAACCAGCATGGCAATTACCAGGATTCACCTTTCTTCTGAATTCTGCCCAGCTGGTATTATCATGCCAGAAGGGTCCTCTTTATAATTCAGAATATTTTTGAAGATTGCCCGCGGTCATCGGTGATAAAACACCCGTCATGAGCAAAAATAAAAGCACAGTCTTTCCTTCCATATTCATAAGTGCTTCCCACAGACATTAATTTCCTTGGAGATATTGAAGCACCTCTTAAACATCCCTCCAATACCAAGAAAACCTAAAGCGCTGTTCACAAACATCCAGGCATTAACAGCCCAGGTGCGATCTGGGAGGTTCTCATTTATTTACTACTTGACGGCGTTCTTGGTACCATTGGTGGCGCGAGCAAGTGACTACATTTAGAAACGTACCATCGCCTGCTCTGCGGCGGCACCTGCCTGTGATATCCCCAGCTCAACGAACAAGCCTTCCGGATTCCCAGCAAGAAGGCCATCCCTCGTGTCGATTGCACATAATAAACTATACACTTTAACTGCACGTAGCGAAAACCCAGAGTAGCATTTCACTCAAAGCTTTTTAACCTGGGTGCAACCACTTTTTCGAAATGGCCTTGAGGACGTCATGCCCTTGAAAATTGGGCACGCTGTGTCCGCGAGCGCACTCGTTGACAAGTAAGCCTATGGCGCTGAGCCTTCCTTATACTATGCTCTCCGCGCCACTCGTGTAAATAAAGCGCTACCAAGAAAGTCGGCGGCCGCATTTCATCGCACCATAGACCGTCGCCCACATACGCCACCGGGATTTCCGGCTAACGGAGATTTGAGATTAAGGCCGCAAAGGTGCTCTCGCATGCCGCGAGACGCCACTGTAGAGAGCGCTCTAAAAAGGGAGTCCAGACAAATAATACCAAGAAGATGCCGTCCGATTCAAGGAAACAGGAGACGCAAGAGGGGTACCACTCGACAATTTTTACAGCGCCTTTGGGTACAGGTGTTCCGTTTGTACTTCACGGCAGCTGCTCGGTGTAAGGTCAAGCAGGGCGAACTCTTCAGTATGGCAAAGAGCAAAGAAAGTAAGCACAGCTCTAGAAAAGGGGAACAAAGCGCTGAGAACAAAGGATACACAGCGGGTTTATCCACCGTTTTGCCTGCGATAAAAACAGCCTACGTGAATAGCTTGAATTCATATTGACTCTGGGAAGGCTATTGTGCCGATGTGCATCCTCAAGCCGGGGTCCCTGACATCGGTGTCGCTGCAGTAGCCGATATTGCGTACAAAATGTGCGCATATCAACGTAAACAATGGACTGCGACAAGTTGGATTGTCCGGAACCATGCAGTGCCTATGACGCATGCGGACTGTGCTTGCACATGTGTGCAGTTGTAGTGTTTTAAAGTGGCCAAACAGTGGTTAAGAGTGGAAAGGCTTTGAGAACAGAGGTAAATCTCCATCTGCTGGCTATCACATTAGCGATTAGTAAAGTTCCGTGGCTGGAATAAAAAACTTTCGCTAATGTTGTTTTTTTTAAGAAAGACAGCATTGATTCAGAGCGCATAGGCTGCATACACTGGTTTTGCATTATATAATCAGTCGAAAATGAGGTATGCTAAGCGGAACTTCTCCTTTGTATAGAAACCATTCGGAAAAATTGCAGGGAAACAATTTCCCGTTTTCTCTCGTTCTTTCTCAGAGCTATTCTTCCGTGTGTGTACTAAGGGAGAAACCTATATTGTTCGCTGCCTAGCGTATGAAATCCACGTGACTAATATCTTTTTTTTCTGAGGTTGGTAAGAGCGCTAGCGTTGTAGTTAAATCCTGGATAAGAACGCACAAGGGGCATTTGAGGTGCTCACTTATTAAAGTTTTGCTTCAGATGTACCAGTCCCTAACCATTTAAACTCATAACCTATCGCCGCTGAAATTATTTCCTAAAAGCGGTTTAAAAAGTGTGTTAGAAATAGCACATTAGGATGCAGCAAACAAGCGTACAGCTTGTGAGCGCAAATAGAGTGAAAGTTTGCTATTTCTCAACTGTCATAATTTTTGCCTCAAGAAAGAGAAAATTCCGGAATTAAGCTGGCTGAACCTGGCGTAGATGAAGGGAACGTCTTACAATCTGCAATTTTGTTTAGAGCTAGATTGCACGCAACTCACTATCGCGTAAAGATCTCGGAAGGTTGAACCCTAACAAAACGAGGTATAATAGTGATTGCAGTAATCTACTTGTAAACCCTATACCTTGTAACACTTCTGCTATGATGCTGCTAAAAGAGAGTTGCCGATTTGCTTGTAGTAAAGTTCTTCTGTCCTTGACGGAACAGAAAAGGCTGCTCTTTTCTTTACGGCCAGTGTAGAACAGGGAAACATGCTCCATCCTGACATATACAGCTAATTTGTTCTCATTGCGTTCGCTACACTCATGCTGAATTTTTGTAAAGCAAAGTTTTCTATTTTTTCTTCTTTTTCTGCTACTAACAGTCAATCTTAATCTTCCTTTACTCCTGTTTCCTTTTCTGTCTCTATACCTTCTATTAATTGCGCACGTTCTCACAATTCTAATTCCACAAAACCGCACTAGGGCGTTTTCCCATAACCAAAAAGCAGTTTTATGTACAATGATTTGGCACCTTCATTTCCGCGACAGCCCAACCGCCAAGCCCTGACGTCCTCATATAAGGGCATCTAGAGTTTCGTGTGCTATATTTATTAGTATTATCAGGGCAAGAGATTTAATTAACCTTACCGCCTAAACAAAGCTTGGAAAGCATTGCCAAATGATAGGATGCCAAATAAAGTAGTTAAAAAATAAAATGATCACAACATGTGGTGCATTCTATGGCGCGTTTCAATTCTGTTGCGCGCCACCATCATCTTCGTTTGAAGCTACAATAAATAAGCACGAAAGACCAAAACGTTGAGATAATGTCAATAAGTCTGCCTGACTGTACTGATCTGACTTTTGCTCTCTGTGACTTTCATCAATAGAAGTATTTACAAAAACTATAATCAGTTGGTCCACACATGGGTACACCTAGAATAAGAGCATTAATGCTCACATGAGGCGATATTACCCAGCATTGTCCTCGAATATCTGTATGTACATCTGTATTTGCCCCCCTCACCCAATGCTCTTCGGGGCCTGTGAGGTACTAATAAATAAATAAATAAATAAATATAAATTTTCACATTCAGCACCTCTTTGAAGCGGATGGCGGTGTGCGCTTTATTTCTTCTGGGGAGAAAGGCTGCAGACTTTCAGTTGTGCACTAAAGAGTCTCGTTTAAGTGCTGCAATTCTTCACTCCTTCCATTCTTCTAACCACGTCGATTCACGTGGAAAATACAACCGAGAAAATTTGTTTATCAAAATATTTATTGTTTTTTTAAAGATACTTTTGGTGTAACGTTCATAGATAAAATTTTTTTCTTTCCTGTTTAAATTTCTGAAAGGTAATAAATTTCATTCTTCAATTTGCAAGTAATTCGAAACCACGATGGTGAAGTGACGGAAACAGCTAAGGGTTAAATGTCACTGTTTGTGATTGGAGCAGCGTACCGGGCGAGCATTTCTTCAGCAGAAGTTCAACTTTTTTTTACTGACGTCGATTTCTATATTATTACATGCATAGATTCATTTACGACTGAACAATGAAATTGCATATTAACCACTCGATCAAGGAATTGCGAAAACTGTGCGACCAGTTTATGAAGAATTAATGAGAGGAATAAAATTATTGCAAGTATTGTTACATGCGCAAACTGGCTATGTGATAATATTAGAGCCGATGCATTAGACAATCTGCAAAATGTTTTACTGATTCATCACTCGTCTAATCTGCACTGCACCAAATCCGAATATTACACGAATTTTGCTCTGATACAGTTAAAATAATGAAGAATAGCACATCTTTAAAGTAGTTATAGAACATATCGCACTAAGTGACCAGTTTTAAATCCGGTAGATTTGTCTGAGCTGACATAAGAGATAGACATAAAAAAAATAACAGAGGTTTGCGAGTGTGCAACGCGAATGGTTCAGAGATCGCTTGAGGTCACGAAGGAATGGAGGCAGATTGTCCTTGATGTATTAGACTGAATGCTCTGACAGCTGGCCGACCTGAGTGACAGCCACGTGATTTGAACACTGTGCTCCTGTGTGGAAGGGGCTGTTAGGGAGGTGCTCGGCTCACAGGAGGGACATGCATTGTTACCGGTGGGTTCCCTGAAGTGGAGCTGGGCTCATGATTGCGCTCACGCCGCATTTCGGCAATTTAGCAAAGAACAGCTACTGCGGTGATCGTCCTCAAAGGTTACGTTTTCCGGTAGACTGTAACAGGGTGGACGGTGATGCATTCGAAGTCTGAGTACCAAGAATTTATTTCCTTGCATAGTTGCTTCACCCTCGAAGCATGCGATGAATGGTCGTGGCCACGTAAGCCCAGCACCCCTCCCATCCGCGTCTTGCCCGCCGCTCTCGGGCTCTAAACGCGGACACGGTTACGAAACGCTGAGGAGAGCGTTTCCAACAAGTGACAAACAAAACGCGAGCCTGCGCCCTTCTTTCCTTTTTTTATTTAATGCGTGCTTCCGCTCGCTCTGTTTCGCGCGCTTCGAGACCATCAACAACGCGGAGACGAGCATCAGCATTCCTCCGGGCGCGTCAGCACCAGGCGCGCGTTTTTTACGTGGGTGCCGTCGTGCCGGGGAGCCCGTCACGCAGGCACGTACTACGTCATCAAAACGCGTACGTTTCAGAAACCTTACAAACGTGTTAGGTCACACATTGGGAAGGGCAAACATTAAACTGCCGCCGGATTTCGACACTTCCTGCGTGTGAAGTTCATTGATAGGGTTTTAAAACAAAAACTAAGAGGCGGCACCCTTTGTGTCGCCGGCAGCTTCCGGCGTCTTTCATGTTCTTCCTAAAGCGCTTTGCCGGAGCCTCCGTGGACTTTTAAACAGACAACTGTCAACCTCTCCAACTTAAATAGAATGCCAATGAACGCAACCTTCTGAGCGACGAAGTTAAACAAATTATTTGAGGACTATGAGGAAATTTTCACATGTTAACTGCAGGACAAACTAACAATTCCATCCTCCAACACTGCTCGAGTAATTCGAATGAGTGCAGACTTGCTCAATGCTGATATTCGCAGTCTTGCTTGGCCTGTTGATATAGGCTAGAGGTTATGTCACTTATGAATTTTTAGGGCTCGAACATTCATTTATTAATACATCCAATAATTCTTTTGGCCCTGTACTTCCCTAATACTTAGAAGCTGCTACAAGAATGGCAATAATCGCCAAAGCCAGTATCTATATTACGTTTCAATTCAGAGGGCTCTCAAAGCCGAAAATGGTAGAAAGATTATATTGTCATGAACATAATAATAATGAGCACTAGGTAAATCAAACACCAGCGCGCAGAGGAAGCAACGACTATTCTTATTATAAGTGCTCACAAGAATAATAAGAATTGGTTTTGGAGGGAAAGGAAATGGCGCAGTATCTGTCTCATATATCGTTGGAGTAAGTGAGTAAGAACTTTATTTTCCACTGATGTAGGAGACCCCCTACTCCCCATCCCCGGCACGCAGGCCTGGAGAACGGGGGCCGGGGTCTCCGCGACTAAAGACAGGCGAAGCGACAGTGTTTCTTCGCGGCTTTAGCCGCCAGGCGGATGGCTTGCTGCTGGTGGGCGAGGGACTCGCTTCGCAGCATCAGTTCCCAGGCTTCTCTACTTCTTATGTTCTCCTTGGCGCCCGGGGAACCAGGGCATTGCCAGATTATGTGGTCTAAAGTACCCCTCTCTCCACATGTCGCGCATTTATCGTCGGCTCTTTCCTCCACTTGCGTGTGGTAGAGCCAGACGGGGTTCGGGAAGTTCCCAGCTTGCAGGCGCCGCCATGCGACTGCCTCCCTGTTTGTTAGCGCTCGGTCCGGTGGTGGCAGGGACCGTCTACCAAGTCTATAGTGCTCTATGATCTCTTTGTATGTCTGCAGCCTCTCGTCCATCCCTTCGCAACCAGGCGGCTCTGCGGCTGCCCGGAAGTAGAGTGCTCGGGCTAGCTCGTGCGCCGCCTCGTTGCCGGGGACGGATTAGTGCGCGGGGGTCCAAATTATTCGAACTCGTCTATCGAGTTTTCCCTTTTCCAAGATTTTGACTGCCTCCTTCGAGACCCTCCCTTTTCCAAAGTTCCAGACTGCTGTTTTGCTGTCGCTAATGATCGTACTGGCTTCCGTGCCAACGCAAGCGAGCGCTATTGCAACTTCTTCGGCCGTGTCTATGTTTCGACTTCTAACGGAAGCGGCGGCGACGGGTACGCCGCGGCCGTCAACGACCGCAGCCACCGCCGCCCCCAACTTTCCGCTAGCCGCGTCCACGTAGGCGACTCCTTTCGGCCCTATTTTGTCCGCGTGTTTTGCGAGAGTCTCGGCCCTCTTCCGCCTCCTCTCCCCGTTGTATGTGGGGTGCATGTTTTTAGGTAGCGGGGGCACTGTTATGTGTTCGCGGCATCCTCGTGGAATGTCCGCGTGTTGGCATGTCCCCCTGTCTGACTGCAGCCCCACCCAGCCAAGGATGGTTCTGCCCGTGGTAGATTTGCTTAATCTTTCCAGTTGTGCCATGCGCACAGCCTCCGCTAGCTCCGTCCAATTATTGTGCACACCCATTTCGAGGAGGCGTTCAGTAGAGGTCGAGATGGGGAGTCCCAGAGCCCTCTTCACGCATCGTCTGATGAGTGCGTCTATTTTCTGCTTTTCGTCCGATCTGATGTTTAGGAATGGTGTGGCGTAGCATATGCGGCTAGTGATGTAAGCCTGCATTAGTTTCAGGAGGCTTCGTTCTTTAAGGCCTCGACCCTTGAGTGCGATTCTCCTGAACAGACCCATGACTTGCGTGGCGTACGCACTCAATTTCTTTATCGTTGTATCATTGTACCCGTCCGCTTGTAGAAATAGCCCCAGGATCCTAATCTGCTCGACTTTTGGCACTGTTTGGCCCTCTACTGTTATGTTGATGTTTATCTGGCGTTTGTGCCTGAGCGCCTTCGGATTGTAGATAAAGAGCTCCGATTTTTGGGGAGCGCACGAGAGGCCCCTTTCAGCCGCATAGGACACTACGGTGTCTGCTGCCGTTTGTAAGCGCTCCTCGATGTTCGCGTCGCTGCCCTGGGTGACCCATAGGTTGACGTCGTCCGCGTACATGCTGAATTTCAAGTTTTCCACTTTTCTCAATTATGCCGGGAGATTTCGCATGGCAACATTAAAGAGGAATGGGGACAGCACTGAACCCTGCGGCGTACCCCTACTACCTAGTTTGACGGTTGGGGATTCAATGTCCTGAAACCTTATTTTTATCGTTCTACCCGACAGGAAGTCCTTTATGTAGCCGTATGTTTTGTTTCCGACCCCCAGCTCTCCGAGGCCAGAGAGGATTGCCGCGTGTTTTACGTTATCGAAGGCCTTCGTCAGGTCGAGACCTAATATTACCCTCGCGTCCTTGGTGCTATTTTCTATGATGTCGTGTCTCAAGCGGAGCATTACATCTTGTGTGCACAGGCCGGGTCGGAACCCTACCATTTCGTGCGGCCACAGATCGTTGAGCTCCATGAAACGCGTTAGGCGCGTTTGGACTACCCGTTCCATCAATTTCCCAATACAGGATGTTAGAGAGATTGGCCGTAAGTTTTCTAGCTTAGGGGGTTTGCCCGGCTTCGGTATTAATAATAATAATTGGTTTTTTGGGGAAAGGAAATGGCGCAGTATCTGTCTCATATATCGTTGGACACCTGAACCGCGCCGTAAGGGAAGGGATAAGAGAGGGAGTGAAAGAAGAAAGGAAGAATTAGGTACCGTAGTGGAGGGCTCCGGAATAATTTCGACCACCTGGGGATCTTTAACGTGCACTGACATCGCACAGCACACGGGCGCCTTAGCGTTTTTCCTCCATAAAAACGCAGCCGCCGCGGTCGGGTTCGAACCCGGGAACTCCGGATCAGTAGTCGAGCGCCCTAACCACTGAGCCACCGCGGCGGGTCGGCTTCGGTATTAAAATCACGTTTGCCGTCTTCCACTGTTGTGGGAGGCGGCCTCTGTCCCATACGACGTTCATGTATTTGGTGAGCATGCGGATGGAATTATCGTCCAAGTTTCGGAGGACCTTGTTTGTAATGCCATCTGGACCAGGGGCCGACTTTGTTTTTAGGCCTAATATTTCGGCGCGAACCTCCGCTTCCGTGATCGGCGCGTCTAGGGCCTCGTTTGGGGGTCCTTCGTACTCCGGCAGGAGTGAGGTTTTTGTATCTCCTATGTACATATTAATTAATTTTGCCATGAGTTCTCTGTCCGAGCCCTCAAACGTGTGCCTGGCTTTCGTAAGTCTTATGCCCGATTGGGTTTTCGAATTATCAGGGTCAAGCAGGTGTCTGAGTAGACTCCACGTATTAGCTAGACTCATGTTCCCTTCCATCTCGTCACATCTATTGCACCAATTTTGTTCGCAGAGTTTTGCTGCGTAATCCTCAATCTCTTTGTTGTGCCTTGCTATCCTTCTTCTAAGGTTCCTGTTCCATCTTTGTGACCGGAGGCGTTTCTCCATGCCGCATTTCGCTTCCCACATGTGAAGGAGTTTGCTATCAACCGTCGCTGGCGCATCGTCTTCTCGCAGGGTCGTGGTCGCCCTCTCGACTTGTTGCTTAAGTTCCTCCGCCCATTGCTCTATGTTTTGGATATCGCCTTCCGATTCACCATTTTCTCTAATTTGCCTGAACATGTCCCAATCAGTGATCTTGGGTTTTTTGAGGCGATGTGTTTTGACGCCCTTGCTGAGGGAGAGAGCCAGAATAAAGTGGTCGCTGCCTAAATTTTGAGCCGTGTTTTCCCAGGCCGCGTCTCTCGTGTTTTTCCCAAGGGTGAGATCCGGGGTGGTGTCTGCACAGACGCTGTTTCCCACTCTGGACGGGCAGTTAGGGTCCGTCAGGAGGGTGAGGCCAAGTTCGTGTATGTCCTCCCATAGTTGTCTGCCCTTGGGATCGTGTCTATTGTAGCCCCATTCTTGGTGGGCGGCATTGAAGTCCCCTAAGATTATGAGTGTGTTGTTTCCAGCTGCTCTAATCGCCTTGCGGAAGAGGGCGCGGAAACGTGCCTTTCTTTGCTGGGGGGTGCTGTACACGTTTAAGATGAAGAGACTAGCCTTGTCTTTGCGACCGGTGATAATTTCTACTAATACGGCTTCGATATCCCGTGAGTTGACCTCATGCTCGACTACCGCTATATGTCTTTTAACTAGCGTGGAGACGCGAGATTTTTCTCCTCGGTCACTGTGGAACGCTTGATATCCCGATAATTTTGGTGGTCCCTTTCCCGTTTCCTGAAGGGCTATAGCTAAAGGTTTTTCTTCAATCTGCCCTAAGTGCTGCTGCAAGAGCGCTCGCTTGCGTTGGAAACCGCGGCAGTTCCACTGCCACACCAGAGTGTTTTCATTTTTGCTGCGCCTGTCCATTTTGCTGTATTTGAGTAACCGTCTTTTCTAATGTAGTTAGCCTCTCGTTGAAGGCGTTCTGCACGGCAGTGAATTGCGCGAGTTGCGTCTGTATTTGATTCATTGCACCCATTAGTTGGGTGAGGAGGGTCTCGATTCTTTCGAATCTTGCTTCGTACTGAGCATCTCTAGCCTCTAGTTTCTTTTCTACTCTACTTTCGAGTGCCACCAGCGGGTCCGTCTCATCCCCTTTGCGTTTTTGCGGGGGTGGCCTGATTGTTTCAGTAGTCATTTTCTCCCCTTCGTTGTCCCTCGGCTCGGGGCGCGCGATTACTGCCTTCGCAGGCGGGAGAGAGGGCGTCTGTTTCTGTGCCTGTTTTTGGGGTACCGATTGGTTCCTCGGTGGAGAAGGAGGGGTACTCTTTCCCATTTTTAGATTTTGGATCTCTGCAGTGAGCGTGCGGAGCATGCTCTTGAGTTCTTGATTCTCTTTTTCTAGCTTTTCGATTCTCTCATCTGCCTCTCTATTTGCCTGGGGACTGCTGGCGTTGGACACCAGAACCGCGCCGTAAGGGAAGGTATAAAGGAGGGAGGGAAAGAAGAAAGGAAGGAAGATGTGCCGTAGTGGAGGGCTCCGGAATAATTTCGACCACCTGGGGATCTTTAACGTGCACTGACATCGCACAGCACACGGGCGCCATAGCGTTTTGCCTCCATAAAAACGCCGCCGAAATAGCATTAATTTTCAAAAGAAACTCTACGTCGCTCTGACAGGAAATATGCTAAAAATTTTGAAGCAGGAAAATAGGATCTAGCAAAGAACAAGCGCTACGTACATTTTTTTTTGGACGTCCTTCGAGTGTTCATTTTAAACACAACACTAAAGCAAAACACTATTTCATTTCCTTAATTCATCAGCTCAAGAGTTATTGTAGGAAACAGTACATAGTGTTGTAAGCGACGTTAAAAATTATTAAAGCCTAGCACAGTGTAAGACCATTTCGTGAAAGGCGGATTTGAAATTATAAAGATCTCGCCTTGATGGCTGAGATTCTTCAACGTGTCGGAGTGGTCCTAGCATGTTTTAGGAGTTAATAAGTCGCTGGTTAGACTACCTGTGTCAAATATGGCTTCTTCGTAAATATGGCCTCAATGCATGCACTCAAAAATTTTGTTTGTTAACGAATGGGTTTTAATAGCACAGTTTGGTATAAGTAATACTTTATACCACTTGTTTTTTTTTTTGGAAATATTTTGAATCAAAGCGTTTCGTTGCTTAAGTAACCTGTTCTATATTTGATTTATATTTTGGCAGTTGCAGTGACGGAACAACAGGCGCAGAGTAAATAGAGGTGATAGAAAAGTTAATAATAACTAAGGCGATGATCGGGTCTGGGATTTCATGTGCCTTGCTCTGCAAAGACGCCACTAATACTGGAGCTTTGCTACGTTTTTCTGGAAAAACTTGCCTCAGCAAGAAAACCTTGCTGCATGCAGTTGAAAAAAGTAGGACCCTAAATTGGGTTTCCGCAACATTAACATCGTTTGTAGTGAACGTGTATGTTACGGACCAATGAATAGACAAGAATTGCGCGTCAGCCAAAACACAGGTGCTCTAACCGGTAATTCTAGTTGCGTAAATAGTAAACATAATTCTCGCACCTCAATATTCGTCTGCTGTCTCAGTAAAAACTCCTCAGGCCATAGTGCTTGCTTTTGAGCCTTGTAACGAGGATTTTAAAGGTGGCCTTAAGCATTAAATTATTTAATACCGTGAATGTCTAATACTTTCCTTTCAGATGGAACGACATCTTGATGCCCGATCTCGGAGGCAATTTCTCATACGTAGCTCTCGCCTGCATCGATTTCTGAGATGTGGCTCTAGTTTATTCTCTTTCGTCATAAACAGCAAAAGTTAATTTTCCTAACCCCATAACTTGACCATGATGAGATGTAGTATACTGACTCTGTCTTGGGATCCCATACTGGAGGTAATTCTTGCGGCTTATATTAGTTATGATTTTAACTGCACCAATAATAGCGCACTACCGAAGCACCATCGCAGCGATTTCGTATTTTTGCGATAATGCGCACTAGCTGTGCAGTTTCTTGGAAATATGTGATTTTCGATCCGGTACTTTTCATATTTCATTTTGTCTCCGATTCGGTGGCCAAGCTACGCTATTCGCATATGTTTTATTGCGTAAAAATGCTATTCGGTTAAACTTAGAATTAGACCATCCCATTAAGAGCGCCATTTACCATGAACGTATGAAAAAAAATTCTAAAAAGTATACTATGCTCTTACGTCCTAACCGCCTGCGCGAATCAAATAGTTGGAACAAGTTTTACTCCCGTGCACTCATACTGCGCCGCGTTACCTGCAGGCCTATTCAGCGGAGCTTCCTGTGTGCCGTGCATTCTTTGAAACCGGAAGTGACGATCAAAGGTGTAAGAAGTGTAGCGGCTTTTCCTGTGTTATCGCTTCCGCCACTACGTTTACGTATGAGGGGAAGATGAGTTCGCGCGCGGAGTTAGACTATTCCGTGACTCACATGTCAAAGTGATTCAGGGCGCTACAAACAAGTGTTGCCCTTGACAAACTGCACCTTGTCCTACTTCGGTGAGCCAGGGCACATAGGATTAAATTTACTATGAATTACAAAACTATTCTAACATTCTTAAGGTCATTGGTTCGCGTGACGCAGGGAGAATGTACCACTTTAGTCGGTAGAAAGGGCTGCGCTGGGACCAAAGAATGAAAACACAATTGGTTACGATGTAGGCAAAGACACCGCAACTACTTCACTAAGGGTAAACACCGAACCACTTTCGAAACTATTTCCCTCCGGGTGCACACGTGAAAGCTTGAGAACAACTGTATGTTGCTAGTAGCTGCCTCTCTTGTCGATGGTCGCGTCGTGACCGCCGTGAGGGAATGGAGGAAGGTGGAAATAAGAGAGCATGGCGCGAGTAAAACAAGGCAAATAGAAAGAGCTGACTCAACGTTTCACTCCGGATTATTTTCGAATGGATGGTGTTTTGTAACTTCATTGTCGTAGCACGACGCCAGTGCCACTTTTTCATTTCACCTCTGTGGAAGGGCGGCTCTAGTTCGCAGCTAGTGTTTGACCCCCCACCTCCGTGCTCTGCAGCCGAGCGCCTCATCGGAATCCAATATTCATCACACCCTCACTCATTGGTGCAACAACTATTTGTCAACCGACGTACTACTGAAGCACGAATCGGCGAAAAGGGAAAGCCCAGAGGCAAACAGGTTGCCAGTTTCCAGGAGCCAAATAGAAACTCGAGCGGACCAACCGACACCTACCTACAGCTCCCGTGCCGCTCGAGGCGGCTTGCGACATTGGCATTGTGCTGCCAGAGGAGAGACGCATTTGGACGCGGCGCCCACAGGCCACCGTGCGGCGTTCAAGAAGCCAGCGGCGGCGGCGGCGGCAAGCGTCGGGGTGAGAAGAAAGGAGAGAAGGCGCGCAAGAAGAAAGCAAGAGGTTGGTTGCCCGGAGGAAGCGCAAGATAGGCGCTTTACTACGCTGCGTGCGTGCCGCGTGTTGGCGGTCGGAGAAGAGCGTTCCCATCGGCCAGACGGCGTTGAGTGCGCGGGGCGGGACCACCGCACGAGAGGGAAGAACATGAAGAACGCCGCCGTGCCCTGGATGCTGTGCGTTCTGCTCGCGGGACTCGCGAGCGGCCAACGCGAATACGAGGATGCGTTTTGTGAGTGTTTACGCTCTCTTGCTCTATGATCTTTTTCTCTCGCTGGCGTAGCCTGCACTTTAATGCGGTGGTTGACAGTTCCTGTTAGTGGAGGGAGTGGTTAGGAAGGCTCCTGGGTGCACGCGAGCCCATGTTTCGTTTCTACTTTTGGATGTGTTCTCAAAGAAGCGCAGAGCACACTGACCTAGTTCTCATCGCTTCCATAGTTGGCATTCTTGAAGTGTTGGCAACATCGGTAATGTTAATTAACTGCTATACGAATTTTGTTTTGACTAACAAATACGTATTTACGGTTTATATAGTTTGAGCGCACAAGGCACCGATGTGCCGCACAAATCTAACTCCCGTCTTTGTTGCACGTGCCAGCATTTTCGGATACAACCGCTTAAATTCCATCGTAAAGGGTGGCTTTGCTCCCTGGTTGGCTGGTGCACGCTTTCTTTATTCAGCGTTGAATTATTTCATGTTCTTATTGATTCTTTTTGTCGATACCTCACTTACGGATGTATTGATTAATAGACGGGCGCAGTGACGCACGCTAAGATAACTGCACTGCCTACTTATTACGGGGACAGCGCATATATAAAAACAGTTCCTGCAGTGCTTCTTCGGAATTGCTGTCACAAAGACATCTGAAGTAACAGAAAAGAATTGGCATAAGGCCTGAAATCTTCCTCCGTAAGTATGTATGTAGTAGCTGCAAGTATTACTTTTGAAAGTAATAGTCTTCATATAAACGCTTGTCTTACCGGTTCCATGCGTTAGAAAGATAACTGAAATCAAAGTTCTCGGATTGTTAGTAAAACTAGTTTGAAATCAGGAAGAGGGGCACTCATTATTTGGTACTGCATCCTTTCAGTAGATACGTATAGATTGTTTCACTGCACCACTCTTCTGAAGTGAATAATGCGAGTAAGTCCGAAAGCTACATTCTGTCGCCACTCCATCAACAAGCAACGACGGAACAATTCTGTTTGTAGTGTAAACACACAAGATTTTAATGATGTAATAGGCAAGAGAGGAGCCAATAATGACACTGTGCAGTGTAACCTCTGAGTTAGCTGAGTTTCACCCAGGTAATCATGCAATCTTCTGCTGATTAGAAGAACAGTTACTAAAAGCGAGCTTCTGGTCTTGCTTTCCCTTTGTCCACGGGTACGAGAACTCTTTTTCCTTTAAAAAGAATCAACGCTTTAGGCTGCTGTTTTTTAGGCGGGTATCTTCTGACCTGATGATTTATCTAATGTGAGCGCAGAATTCATGAAATTCTTAAAATGACGCCTTTCCGCCGCTAGTCAATGCGGCCACAATATAACATTCACCTTTGCTGACAGATTGTTACCGCATGCGTGTTCAGTTTTTTTGGGATTCAGCATACTACTCAGTTATTTCTGAAATTAGAATAAAAAAGGGCTCCACACCGAGTTTCACAACTATATTAAAGTCATTATAGTAAGATCTTATTAAATTTTTTAACCGTTTACCATAGGATAGTGAAAGTGCTAAGTACTAGTTGGTTGCTAAAAATAATTACCGCGAAGTGACGACACTACACATCACCGCAACTGCCACTGCTCAAATGTAAAGAAGCTGAGTAGTCTGTGATCGATTGCACTGATTTGTGGCCGCGAGGAAGAACACTCTGAATTACAGTCCGGGTTAGCCCTTTCGGTTAGGATTCAGATACCCACGTTGGCTTCGCCTGAGGATAAAGGCCTATCTATTGTGGACGCCTGCCTCGAGCCGGTAGCTTTTGATAACGTTATTATTCTTACTTTTTTGTTGCCTAATAGAACATATAGACACCATGACAGGGACACTGACGCCAAAAGCGAAACGAAAGGGGGGAGGGGGGAATAGGATATTACGTCTAGTGCTGCCAATGAATAGGACGCACATAACTGTTCGAGTTTTCCCTTCCGGTTAGTTCGTAAATGGATGATAATCCAGCTTCTTTGCTGACACTTGATCTGAACAGTATTTGGGATAGTCATTGAGAGGGCTTAAAATGCCTCTTTAAAGCGCTTACATGGCCTGTATTTTGTGTCATCCTGTGCAGGCGACGTTTTCTCAACAACACACCTGTAGTAAGTCACATGTTTAAATTATGGAATACTCAAGCCATGGTGTGTGATGTTCAAATATATGAACGTTCTGTTTTTTCAAAGCGAGTACCAAATATATATAGAACATCTTCAACACTTCTATGAATAAGTGTAATTAGTTATCAGAATGACTGTGGAACAAAAATGTTGCACACTGTACTCACCAGCGACGTCTATGGCAAAGTGGGCAAGATGCAGACCGGACACACCTGCGAAGCGGGATTATTTTATTGGTTTCAGGAACTGCAGGAGAGAATTTTAAGAGTGGTCAATACACAATGACATAAAGATCTTTAATAATTGCAGCCGCAAACAGAAGAACCAGAAGTGCGCTTGGAAGAGCCCGAATTGCCGTACTGAAATAAAACAGATTTGATATTGTGCCCGCATCCTTACATCATGCAGGATGGGGAGGTTCTTGGCAGGGTGAGATGTACTAACCAAAGCGCAGTGAGGTCTGTAATGTAAGAGAGAAAGTTGCGGAATTGACCTTGCCACTGCAGAACAGAGACTCTGCTTTAGTTGAGGATGACGACATCAAATACTGACCACGCAATGTTAATCTCACTGCCATGATTACGGAGTACGAAATGGAAAGAGCGGGTTGGGTAGCAAGACACGACATTGCCAAGCTTTCTTTTATGACGAAAGACATCATTAAGAAAAAACAAGGAATGAACGCCTCTAAACCCACAAGTAGAACAGAACATTTAAAGCTAAACAATAGGTCTCAGGGAACCACATTAGGAACTACAATATGCAGCAAAAAAAACTTATTCTAATAGACGGGGGTAGTTTAAAATGAGGCAAACGAGGCATAGGCAATCAGGGAGTGGCAGAAACCTTATGTAAGCACTCAGACGCAAGGAGGACATCTTTATTACTTATATGGATGAAATGATCACAGCTATTTATACAGAATCCGGAACTATCGAGGTGCTTATAAAGATAGAAATGAAGTAGTGCTTTCACACCAAAACAAGCAGCTAGCGTGCAAAGTGGATTTCATTCTAATGAAAGGTAACCTATGATGCCTTCCAAAGGCAAGTTAACCAAGTGAATTCTAAAGGACGGGAAAAGTGGCAGGGAGCATCGAGAAGTGAGTTGTGCATGCGAAAGTATGAATTCTGCTGGATAACGTGGCCCGCTGCTGGCAAGTGACAGGGTTTATTTGAGAGATATGAGAGAGGACTCTGTCCGGCAGGTCGACTGATGATCATCATTATTTAACTCACTGACACTGCTGTGGCCTTCGGTAGCTTCCCGCGGTTATGTACTATTTAAACAATCCCTGCAGATTTAAGCATTGAAAGCTGGAAGAATGCCTCGGCACTTCGCATTTTTGTTACTAGCAGCCGTGGTGTCTCAGTGGCTATGGCGTTCAGCTGTTGACCCGAAAACCTCAGCTCCGCTCCTACCCGCGGCAGTGACATTTTGATGGGGGTGTTATGGTTGAGACCCATGCACTCCACAATTTCAGCGCAAATAATGAACTCTAGGCGGTCGAAATCATCTGCAGCCCTCGACTACGGAATCCTTCATAGCCTGAGCAGCTTTGAGAGGTTAAACCCCTAAAAAGCAAAATAAAACCATTTCTTCTCTTTTATTCTAGTGCTGAGCGTGGATAACTTTTGTGGAATGAAGCCTATTCCTCCGCGCAAGTATGCGGGGCACTCTCTAGAATCCGTCGTTATTATCATGTGTACAATTATTTGCTAATGTGTCAGCTGCGAATAGATATTAGTATCAGTTTCACTTCTTTTGATTTTAAACCATATCAAGTGCAAATTTAATATCATTGCTTTCCAAGCTTTTCACTAAATGACAGATTGGCATGGCGTTGCAAACGCTGTATCTTCACGTCGTGGCTGATGATCTCGAACACGTAAAGGTACCGGTTTAAGTACCGCGTTTTAAGTGCACCCATCCCTGTTTTATTGTTATCGCACGGAACTTGGCTTTCGAGCTGAAATCACGCAGATAGCGCTCCCTTGCTTGTATGGATGCTGGAATAGTGATAGTGTGGCGGCAGGCAGACATTGATGTCACGGTTTACGAGGTCATTACTGCTGTACGTGGGAGAAAAAGGCAATATGATTCGCTTCCGGTGAAACGTACTCCTTTATACGGAATGCCACTGTAACTCCAAATAATGACGTGCCGTCTGAAAGCATGTTATGAGGAAGGTCCGACATAATGACTGTATAGTTTAATATTTAGATGACATCATTTTCAAAACAGCCAGAAAGGAGGGGAGAGCCAGATCAGCAAGCGACACATGAAAACTGATTACTGCAACGCCAAAACATAAAGAAGACAACGTGATTTAAATACAAAATCTCACTCCAGGAGATTTAAACCAGACCAAAAGGATATGGACATAGGTCGGACATGTAACACACTCAATGAATATCAGATTTTGTATTTTAAAAAAATCTCAGTCGCATGAAACAACAAAAAGCGACGATGATGATAATGAGAAGTTGGCAGGAGTGACGATGAGAGAACTCAGAAAAATCAAGACAAAAATGCTTTGTCTTTCTTGTGCGGGACACCTGTGCTGTGGGCGTTCCTCGGTTGATGATAATGACCAGTTAATTACTTAAAATTAAGTAAAGTAGTGGGAAAATGGTTCAATTAAATGTTGGGCAACGTATACTCGCCTTCAGAGTAACACCACGGACAGCTAACCCTGATGTAAAGAATACGTATTGCTGTACGGACAAGCCTCTACCAGCAGATATTACTGTCCATTCGCCCTAAGGACTGAAGTCAGTTCAGTTATTTAACTGGATGTACCACACCAAGTGGGCGCACTTTTGTGCGTAGTTCTCTGCGTGATAAAGTGTGAATGCCCTGCTGCAACGTTTGATAACGCTTTCTGTGCAAAGCGGCAACAGGCGCCGCTGCATAGTGTAAAACCCAGCGCTCAAGTGTTCCACATGTGCTTCCTCCATAGTGTAACGCACTCTCTATTATAATGCCTTATGACAAGCCTACTTGCAGCACATCAGCACAGCTGGCTCTTTTTCGGTAACAGCTACAGCCCTTTCCACATGCCTGTTATTGTGTCGGGGCATTCTGACAATTTTCTTATACGCCGTGTGATGAAGGCGCGTGATTACACGTGTTTCATTAAAGCAGTGGCTTTTTAAGCCCTCAGCAGCCCCCGTTTACCGTTATCTTTGACTATCCTACAGTTTTAAAAACAAAAAACGAAGGACACTAAGTTATACCATGCACTACCAGAGTCTGGATCATACCAGCTTAATTATGTCACCAACCGCTTATAACCTGCAATGAACACTAAGAAGGAGAAAAAAAGTGCAGTCAACGCAAGATGTTACGGGATGTGGGAGGGGGGTATTTCGAAGCAAGAGTGTAGTTTCTTACTGGCAGCCATAACATCGCAAGAATTGGCTGATAGTTAATGTGTGGTAAATATAAACAAAAAAGAAAACTTACAAAATGCGACTCCTGATGCATACTTTCAACGATCAGAGAGTTCTTTTTGGATTCTATACACCGCACTGCCGCGCCTAACTATCAAGGGGCTTTATTGGAATGTTTGTGGAGACGGTACTAGAGAAATTTGTATTTCACAAGGGTGGAAACTTGGGCGAGTCGGTAGCGATGATCCATGGTATATGGGGAGCGCAAAAGCGGCACAAGGGACAAAGAAAGACGGACAACACAGGCGCTAACTTCCGGCTGAAAGAAACCTAGGCGACCAAAACGAACGTGGCATCAGGTATTTTAGCTAATATACAAGAGTGTTTTTCACCGCTGCTATTGACTAACGAAATGCCTACCAACAACGAAATTCGCTTCCTTGATATCCGGTTTCAATTCCTAGAAAACCACGTGTGTTGGAGCTATTCACCTCGAGCCAACAAACCTTTACTTAACTACACATCTGCCCATTCAAAACTCGTTAAAAGAGGCATTAATAATTTATGCTTGAACAACGCTCTAGAAAAGTCATGCCCCCATCTCATAAGCGAAAGCTTTCACGATCAAATCACAAGGTTCCATGAAGCAGGCTACCCAGCTGATATTTGTGTTTCTGTCGCCGAACGAATACTGAAGAAGAAGCGCCAGGAAAGTTTACTACCGTCCGGGCCCTCAGAAAGAAAGAAGGAAAAAATTGCTGTTATTCCTTACATCCATTGTCTGTCCCATAACCTCAAGAAAATTGGAACAAAAGCTAATGTTCGTGTCGTTTTTTCCGCCCCTGACAAACTAAGAGCGCTATCCGAAAAATTTTTGCCTGCCGATAAACGTCCCCAAAAGATGCAGTGCACCATTAAGCACAAACAGAAATTCGTGAAATGCACTGAAGGCATTGTTTACGACATCCCTCTCTCTTGTGGCAAGCAGTATGTTGGTCAGTCTGGTCTGTGCATAAATGAGAGACTTCGCGAACACAATAATAATTTGAGAACATTTACTGGCAGCAATCTGGCTTTGCACTGCAAGGAATGTGGTTGTGTGCCATATCTGGACAAGTGCTCGATCGTCGCCAGACACCGGCATCAGTTAACTCGCGAGATTATAGAAGCAGCTCGCATCGCTGCCCTGCAAGACAAATGTGTCAGCAAGCCGTCTATCAAGAGAGCTGGCCTTCTTAAAGATTAACTGAGTCGTGCATGTCCGTTGTTCCTCGTTCACCTGGTTTTCTTAATCTTTACGAGCGCATGCGCCTGGTTCCCCTCACGGTCCACGTTCTTTTTGGTCGCCTAGGTTTCTTTCAGTCGGAAGTTAGCGCCTGTGTTGTCCGTCTTTCTTTGTCCCTTGTGCCGTTTTTGCGCTCCCCATGTACCATTGTATTCAAAATGTTATTAACTACAGAAAAAGTAAAGAAATAAAATTATCTGCGTTGAATGCGGAGAAGGGTTGTGTGTTTTTTGGGTGCTTCATCTGCAGACATCCAAATAAAACAGAGGCGACGGTTACAGACACGACAATATTAGAACAGCAGAGATAGAAGAAAATGATAGCGGAGATAATTACAATTTACAACTATCGAGACAGATCGTTTTTACGCAAACTCAAGCAGAGTCACAAGATATAAATTAAGAAACCGCCTGATGCACCCGAAATTCACAATTATAATTTATATTTGTACTACTACCACCAGCGCACCGCGTGCGGTTAGAACGAAGACGCAGTTGCTCACTCCTAAGTAGTATTTGGGGTGAGTAGACACTAAGCTGTAATGCTAGATTCGTCCTTAAAGTGCGTTGAAATAAAAGTTCGGCTTTTAGCATTTTAGTCACTGATAATATTCCATATGAGTTCCCCATTTTAACAAGAAAGTGCAATGTTCACCCCTGATGAGAAGGTGTCGTTCTGAACGATGTATATTTCTGTTTCTTTTCAAACTTCGCAACACTTTCAGCTGCGTTAAATGAATGGGTAACAGCTTAGAAACTTCAAATATTGCAATTTTATATTGTTTTACGATTCTGACTAAAAGCGCAGTTTGTTGAAACCACTTTAATGAGCGCTCCTGTAAAGCATGCTCCAACAAGCTACTGTTTGTCATGTACTCAAAACCATTAAATCCTGCAAGATGTCTACGAGTAAAAAGCTAAAGGTATGTTCCAGGAAGAAAAATTCACACCCTAAATACAGTTGGCAGTTTTACCCCAAGAAAGTGCCATTAAGGGTACTTGCTAGAACGGAAAGTGTCGCTTCTCATGACCGCACTCCACAAATGGGTGTGCTTGAGACTGACAATGACGAGCTGAAAGGAAAGTAGAAATCATTATTGCGCCGATAACAACCATCACAGCCAAATAAATGTATTTTAGTACAAGCCGAAATCAACAGATTCTTATCCTCACGGCGCATGAGGTACACACACACTATCTAAGCCAATAAAAGATCGTCCTTGCCCCTAGAGCAGCTAGCTGGCACAGAGTGGTCGCTTACAAGCGACGCGCCACGCCGCCAAAGCGGAACACAGCGACGGGCCAGGAACCAACATATCCACTCATTGATAGGCATCGCACGCGGAACGGACGTGAGAGCCGGTTTACTTTCACACGCGTGTTTTCATTCTCCCTATCTTTCCTCCTCTCCCTCCGTGTTGTTCACTTATTGCGGCATCGTAAGGGCCGTGTCGCAACACGCCGGCTTTCCGATAGGGCACGCTCCTCTACTTCCGCGTCTCGGAGTTGAAGGCTTTGAACGCGACGGGCCTGAGGAGCGGCGCGCGTAATGGAGAAGTGACAGCTGTCACAGACAAGGCCGAGAGCTGTACGTCGCTGCCTGTTTTATCGCCTATTTGTTCCTTCGCCCCTCAGAGAAGCGGTAAATAGTGCTCGCCTATCGGGAGTCTGGCATGGCGCTGCACCTCGCTTCGAGCACGTGGTGTACGAGGCCAGCGGGCCGTGCCACATCGAATTCATTAGCTGTTTGCTTGCGACGAGGGCTGCCGGCTTGCAAGGCCGGATCTGCTTGACAGAGGCAACGCAACCACGAAGTAATATGTGGATGTTTGGCGGCAAACTAAGAAAAGCAATGCTAACAGTTGTCGGCACGTCTTCCGCCCATAAACGTCGCTATTCTTACTGTTTGTTGTTCATTCAAATCCTGGTCTTTCATAATATTCGTCGTCTACTATCATTACTGAAGTGCCATGTTTTTTCTGTTTTTTTTTAAGACACCACAGGAATGTATGCAATATTCCTGTTCAATCAACCTAAATGGAAATCAAACATATGAAAATTTCAGTGGAGATCCCGGCATTGCTATTTTTATAGGTCTATGCAAATGAAACTTTATCTTAATTACGAAATTTCCCTTTAGAAATCGCCAGTTATTGCAAAGTCCTCTCTGAGCTGCCTGATTTGAAGGCCTATTTGCTCCTATGCTTGGTAACGCAGAAATTTACAGGGGAACAAAAGAGCGACTTTCAGATTTACAGGCGGAAAAATACGGAACGGAACACACGCACTGCCTGAGTGACGACATTGCTCGCAATATGTTTTGCGAAACTAAATCCCTGTAAAACACTAAGTTGAAGCTGGCTGTTTGGTTGAGTACCGATGAAGGTGTTTTAGTTCAGTCGTGCACGCTCAGTTGGCACCTCTTATCAGAATTGATTGGTGCTTTTTTTCTAAGTGCTAAATTCCGACCTGCGCGCTTGATTGTAATGCTGATTTCAGAGAACAGTGGCACGTGAAAAAAGAAATCTTTATTCTTTTACATTAATGCAATGACACTGTGCTCTTTCCCATGCGTGGGGCTCTGTTTTATTATGTACTGATTTGTTGCAGTAAATGCAAGAAGATTAAAGCAGAGTCAGTGACGTTACTCTGGCTGTTAGGTGTATATTTCTGTATTCATTTATGTGAGGCCCAGTGTCGATAAGGAGAAATGTTGTTCGCAATAATACTTTTTTCTCTTCAGCAAACTTTTTTTTCCACCACCATACAGCAGTAACAATGCTCTCATTAGGATGTTTTCGTATCATAGAATGCAAAATTATTTTGTATAACCACTCATCGCTGTACAAGTTTGTCTGCCGTGATTTTTCATTCTCTAAGTTGAAGTCGGCAGAAGGTTTAGTATACTGCAGAATATGAGACCACAAAAAATGTGTCCCGTCACACGTTTCGTTGTCTTTTTCTGCTGCATATGTACAAGATGACAGTCTATATCTTTATGAAGTTGTAATATACGTTGTAATATAAGTTCTAATAACTATAAGTAATAAAAATAAGTGGTGCAAAGCAATGCCTACGAAGTTAGGCACTGTAGAGTCGTAGCGACTTTAAACATGAGGGGTTATCTTTTCCACTGAAGAAAAAAGACAGCAGACGGCATGCTTTCTGCTTCTTTGCTTTCGAAGGAATTAGAAGCCTATTGCGTTAGGCTGATCCCAAGCTCTCATTTCTACTCCCGTAAGCAAAGCAGTAAAAACCTAGATACATAAATTCACTAAAATTCAAATAATCATTAATCGCAACTTATGAGCCTGTAAATCCGTGACCTTATGTCGACTTTTACAGTGTAGCAAACAAAGGTTTTTAAACTACTAGCGTATTTTGTACGTTCCGCAAAGAAACGTAATAAGCTTGGCGGCAGTCACTCCGTATGGTGTAGTCTCTAGTACCCAGCGCACATGCCTCTAGGACGCCCTTTTAACAATAGAACGCTGCCTTCACAGGGCCTGATGTCGAAGCTTCAAAGCAAGTGCGGCAACTACCCGCCTCACTGGCCATTATAAGCTTTGACACTGCTTCCTAAGAACCTATATATTGATATGCGACACGCTACTCGTCACCCCGATGACCCTTCGGCTCTTCCTACTCTTCACCGCGCTACCGCACGGGCGCGGCGCTATGCAAAGCGGCTAGGCAGGCAACGCTGGGCTGCATGGTGTGCCCGCCTGTCCTCTACGCAGGGCAATCGACATCTTTGGAGAGTGTTTCACGCCATGGAGCGCCCTTCTCAGGTTGCAGATTACACAGAGAGCATTCGCCTCGCGCTAAATGTGGATGAGGACACATTTGCACAACAAGCGGCCCGTCAATTTTTTCCAAACCATGACTGCACCGCTACGTCTCCACCTGACTTATCGGTAACAGAGCCCCCCGATGGGATTACTTCTGACCTCACCATGGCAGAGCTGCTGGCCTCCATTGACCGTTTAAAAACTACTACTACTCCCGGGCACGACGGCATACCTAACTCCTTATTCCGTAACTTGGAAGGGAGGGCTTTGGAAACCCTACTTGATACTTTTAACGAAGTGTGGCTTTCTGGCATCATGCCGGGAGACTGGAAGCATTCTATTGTGGTTCCAATCCCCAAGTCAGGTCAGCCTCCAGTATCTCTCTCGGCCCTTCGTCCAATTTCCCTTACCCCTACCATCTGCAAGCTTTATGAAAACATTCTAGCCGCACGCTTATCATGGTGGCTGGAATCCCATGATTGTTACCCAGATTCCCAAATTGGTTTCCGCCCACATATTGGAACGGAGGACGGCCTTGCTACTTTGGCTGCTGACGTGCTTGACCACTCTCCACAGAGTCACCTTGTACGAACCGTAATCGCTACAGACATAACAAAGGCATATGATAACATCCTTCACTCTGCCATTCTTGCCTCCCTTCAAACTCTTGGTCTCCCTCACCGGTTCCTCCTCTCCATTCACGCCTTTTTAGCAAATCGAACCTTCAGCGTGCGTGTCCACGGAAAGCCCTTTGGTAATTTCACTTCCAATAGAGGAGTGCCGCAGGGCTCCGTTCTCGCCCCCACATTATTTAATGTGGCTTTAATTCCTCTGGTTCGAGCCCTAGAGACCATCCCTTCTATCCGCGTGCTTGCATATGCCGATGATATCACCTTGTGGTGCTGTCATCCAGATGCGTCTATTCATCAGTCGGTCCTTCAACACGCGCTGGATGTATTGACATCTCGCCTCCCACCTTTGGGTCTAACACTCTCTCCTACTAAATCATGTTTCATTCGAATTGGAAATAAAGCCGCCTTACGGAAAGCTCCCCCTTTAAATTTTACGGTACATAATTCTCTGATTCCTCAGGTAGGAACTGTTCGTATTCTTGGTCTTCTCCTCCATACATCTGGGACTGGCACCCCGTGGCTGACAGCCACCCGTAAATCGGCTCACGCTACTCTAGGTCTGATTCGTCGCATAGCTATGCGCTCTGGTGGCGCACGTGCTCATACGGCCCGCCAGCTTGTGCGCTCTATCCTTCAGCCACGGATAGTATATCAGGCTCAATTTCAACGTCTCACCCGCAGACAGTGGGACTCCCTTGAAGCTATCAATCGTGAGGCTATGCGCGTCATAACATATCTGCCTCGTTTAACACCCATACCTGTGCTACAGGAGTTCGCCCAACTTAATACACTCAGTGAGATCATCGACCAACGGGTGGCAAATAGAGCTCGAAAACAGTCTCTCAAACTTCATCGTTTAAAGACACTTCCACCGTGGTCCTATTGCCAGCTCACTGACAATCGCCCCACTGTTTCCCCGTCGGTATCAGCAGCGTATCTGCCTGAAGGGTGCATATTATACACGGATGCATCTCATTCTGCAGAGAGGGGAGTTACTGCTGTGTATAGTCCATCTCATCCGCATCTCAACTCTCGCGCGACGTATACTGCGGATACGTGCACTCCCCTGGCATTGGAACTTCAAGCCATTTACAATGCCATTGCTTCCCTTCCGCTCGTTCCAACATTCAATACAGTTCACATTTACACCGACTCCCGCGCCGCCCTTAAACAGCTGAAGGCTGTTCGACGAACGTTCCAGATTTCACAATCTATTCATGTGCTCTGCGCAAAGTATCCATGTCCTGTGCGCATACACTGGATTCGCGGCCATGCCCAGGATCCACATAACATTCAAGCGGATGCTATGACTCATCTTCATACATTAGACGATCCGCCACCTTCCCCTCTTCCCCCAGATCCGTTCCTGTCCCACGTTTCCGATTCCGAAGTTCTGCGCCAGCGAACACGCGCTCTAATTCCTCCGTGTTCGCACCCTCTCCCCCGTAGTCTTACTCGGCAGGAGGAGGTATCCGTGCGCCGGATTCGGGCAGGGGCGGCTCTGACACCATCTGTCCGTCATCGGTGGCGTGCCAAAGATCTGCCACTACCTGACAGGTGCCCTCACTGTGGCGCTGCACCGGACATATGTGATGTGCGGCACTTGTTGTGGACGTGCCCAGCGACGGCTGCTATCAGAAAACGGCTCCTCAGGGAGGTTGGCCTGCGGTGGAACCGCGAAAGTGACTTCGTGAAGTGGACAATGGACAACCGTTTCATTAACAACCTCTGCGACTACCTCAGCGCAACGGTTCTTCACTCCTTCTTTTAACTTTCAATCCCGTGCATTCCTTCCCCCCTTTCCTTTTTCAACTTATGCCTCATGGCACACTTCTCGAATAAAAAAAAAAAAAAAAACACGCTCCTTGGTAGCTGTCCTCAAAAACGCAGGAAATAAACCCAATAAAGCAAACCGCGAAGTCATGTTTCGCATAAATTATGACAATGGAAACAATCGCGTCCTACTGAGAATGCAGCTCACATTTCGTCCTCTCTCGTTCCTTGCTTGCACGCCATATGTTTCTAGCTGCAGCATCATATCCATCATTTGTAAATCTCAGGCCAAAACAAATGCTTTGAGGTCAACTTCGCCGGACGTCTTGCAAGCGGGATAATAATTGGTCTTTCACCACGTAAGTCCGAACAGACCTAGAAGGCAGAAAGGCAAGCCGGCTTCTCCAGTTTCAAAACAGCTGAGTCGGTTGGCAAACGCTTAACTATTGTTCGTCTCAAGGTAGAAAATGGTTCGCTGTGTTTCCTCCGTGACTCAGGAAAAAAAGTTGAAATTAACACTGGTATATAGTCGTGGCAAAAATAAGAACCAAACTACGCCCATGAACTTAATGGCTCTGAAAAATTGATATTATTCAATGATGAACGTGGGGGTACCGAAGTACGTGTCGAATGCAACAGTGAGGGCTTCAGGCGTACGTAATCATGCAACACCATGCAAGACACGCAGCTTAGAGAAAGGGTTATTTTTTTTTGAGCTCCTATAATTCATCACAGGGATCACGCACCTCTACCTTGCTTCGAAATGTTCTAGCACGCTAGGATCGATAACTTCAGTAATCTGACAGAACGCGTGGTGGTTATGTCGTGGGGCTAATGGATTGTGCAGGCTAATAACACAGCCTGTGACTGATTTCGACCGCCGGCTACTGACCCAGTTGGGTAACCCCGTGGGTAATGCGCAGCAATAAAACGAATGGCAGGTCGCCGCTGTTTCGAGAAGGCCACTGCCGTTGCAAAGGCGATAACTGAAACAACACTAATCGGTTCCGTGAGCACAAGCAGAAAATCAAGCTAGAGGCTGCCCGTCATTTACGTTGGTACTCAACGACCCAAGGAAATGCCTGAAGTAAAGGCAGGCTCGGTAGTGAAGTATCATTGAATTAGAAAGCAGAGATTTAACAGTGTTTGTAGCACTTTAGCCTGTTCCATACCCAGCAATTGTGTACAAAAGCATTTTCGGACAAGAAAATTTTATGAACGCAATTTTTTTCTCATATCCTCTAAAAATAACTATAAAATCAATACTTTCTCAGCTTTTCCGGCAACGAATTTTAATTTTTTGCTATTAACTTTTTGCTATCGTCAAAAGCGTTATTTATTGGTCGTCTATGGCAATCTTTACTGCTGCATGCTAGCGATAGAAAAACTTTAAAATAAAGAGCTTTATACATATCGGAAGGATAGGCCACTACCCTGAATATTTTCACAAGAGTATTTTACAATTTTGCAAAATTCAATTTTTTTTTACAAGAATATCGGGCATGCACAGCACTGGACGTCGGCTTTTAACATTCATGGCAAACGCTAAACATTAGAGAGGCATGTCTGTCAGCGTACGGCTCTTGTGTCTAAGCCCTAATAAATGCGCATGATTAAAGTGGGTGCATGACCGTATGGCGAAGAGATGACAGGCGCTCCTTGCTGCTCTGGCTATTAAAGAAATTAAAGAATACCGCTTTTGTACTCAGCCACACAAGACCATATTGTCATAACCTGGCCGTAAGAACATGTGCGAACCCATTGCAGCCAATGACCCTCTACGTCATGAATTTTTGCTAGAGATCTCCTTTGTTTCTGTCGTCATGGGCCAACATAGTTCGGTTCTGGACATTTCACAATCAAAAAACCGCAAACAAGCGCTGAAGGCAAAGGTTAACACCGCGGTCGACACTTCGTGAATTATGAGCTTCGATCGGAGCCGATGGGTCATTCTCTGCCAGCAGTAACGGACCACCTGGAATACCTGTATGTGTGAAGCTTGCCTGCAGCTCGTTCCGCGAACAATAGAATCGACGTCAAGCAGCAGCTGCAGGATTCGAGGTACGCAGCTTACATCCGTGCGGGTTACGCGCCTGTTTCGCTGCGCTTGCGCACCACCATTGTTTCCGAAACACACCATCCGCGGTCAGACGTCGACAACGGTGCTTCCACATCGCACCAGGTGCCCGATAGAAACATGTGCGCTACAGCCTGGCTGCCTTTCCCGAGTTTGACTCGGGAAACGTGTCGCCGTAGCATTGCTCACCCGACCCCATTAGCGGAGGACTTGCTTCGCTTGGAGGTGAACGAACACAAAGATTGAATTGTTTATGTCTCGAGATATATCTTAGAGGTTTCGTGTTCATTAAATTTGCACATTTTCCGCTTTTATTTCTGTATTAAGCAGGCCAGGATTAACAATATTCGCTTATAGGTTTCTCAAGAATACCTACAGTGCCCGAAGTTCAAGCCTCATCAGAAACTTCAGGTCAGAAGGCAGTGATATGTGCGAATAGGTGGAAGCAAATGATACTTCTAACCTTTAATCTAAAGGCGCTATGAGAGATACGTCAATCATGAAACAACAGTAGGTAACAATTATTTCATCGCTCGTATCGAAGGCGTCGACATTCAGTGAGACGCGTCAGAAGTCGAGCATAGAGGAGACGGTCTATCGGAGTTACCGGGTTCATTACGAAGAGAAAGGGTGCGTAGTCTAGAACAGCATACACCCAGAAAAGATCAAGTGGGTTTTGAAATGTGCAGAGAAACAGCAGCGAGCCATGGCACAAGAAGCCGCTACGGATCGTAGAAGGCTTCAACGATTATGATGACGACGATTATAAGTATTCATTTTTATTAACGCCTACTTTTCTTCATTTTAGCACCAGAGTCTTCAGAAGGATTCAGCACGCTGCATAGACCACGGAGCTAGCCGCAGATGGAATCAACTGAGGGCCGAATATCCGCGGCACGCTTCGAGGTAGCCGTAATCGGCGCACCACTTGTCCGCCGAACGAAGGCGTTCCGCTTGCGCCACTAACGTGCCAAGCGTCGGTGGCGACCTTAACCATTTGTCGCGGCAACCAACGCACTCTACGCCTCGCTCTGTAGTACAGGCATATTAGCCTTGACGTGACTCGTGGAGGCGTCGACGGCTAGCCGGGGCGCGGGCATCCCCAAAAAATAATCGTCAGAGTGAGGCTGCGCAGTTGGCTCAGCGACAGAGCGAAGTGACGCTGTTTGTCTTAATCCGGTATGCATGGTACGAGCGCCCTTTGTTAGACTAAAAACGCTCCCCCGTTTCTGTTACCTCAATTAACGCTTGTGACGCGGAAACAAAAAGCATTCCGTGGAGCCTCTGACGTTCCAATTTGGCTGCTCGGAGGTGTCGTATACGTACCGCCCAGCGCATTTACGCGCTTCACCAGAAGCCACAGGCGTTGGCACCGTACTGCATGATGACCGAAAACCCGTCCTCTGCAGCACGTCAAGAATATTTGATCCATTTGCGGCGAGACATTCGTATCTTTGCAGCCGCATGCTCGTGATTTTGAGAATGCCCCATCGCCAGTCATGCCAGTCACATGGTCTACGGATTTGTCTCGAAAGGGAACACGGGGAGTGGGATGTTGAGGAGATAATACAACAGTTTACTACTGTCTCAGGCAATGTTGCCTGCTTTCTTTTTGTTTATTGGGTGAAGGCTACAAGTTCAAGAGCGCTCTTACAATTAATGAGGCGCAAGTGGTAAACATCAACCGCCACGTGGAAAAGAATTCACCCAATCACAGGAAAGAATTTCCGACCGAATTTCTTGTCCCCTGCTTTTCCAGCTCCAGTTCGAACAACCAAACAGTGCCTATTTTGGCTAGGATGGCGTAAGAATGGAAGTAACATAAAATTACGAATGGGCGAATAAATTCGTCTTTTATATTCTTCATGTGCCCTGAATTGAACTTGAACGTCACGTCAGCTGTCTTTGCTTGGAAATGAACCCAAAATTGCATTATATAAGAACTATAAATGAAATTTATTCGACTAGTGTAACCTAGTTCCACGTGGTGAATACTTAATTCTATTTTTTCATTAATTTTCACTTATTCCTTCTTAACATCAAGAATTGTTCACACACAATTGGGTGGAAAACAAAGTATACATGTATATCGGGCGCTTTAAGGTAGGTGACAAGATACTGAGAGATTTGAAGGCGGCAGGTCCGGTGAGGGACGCAGTGGAGGCTAACAGAATACGCATTATTCAAAACAAAATAAACACGCTCATAAACTAGCGTCTGTTCTTTAAAAAAAATGTTGCCACGTGAAAACGAAAACAGCGCAAACACATCTGTCGCTTTAAACTCAGGGGCGTGAGCCGCAGTGCCCATGCGACTGAGTGTTCCGGTCCTCTAACACGAACTAAATGCTTCTACGGCCTCATGTGCCCGCTATTGCTGGCCGTGATTCATTTTTCCTGATAATGTCATTCTCATGTTTGGGCGGAACGCTCTGCGCCGCCACCCACGCGTTAAATTTAATGCATCTTTATCTTCTCAATAATCTCGACTGGTTTGAGTTCACGTTTTGATCCGCAGCTTGACATGGCCTAAAAGCCGTTTAAACGCAACGTCTTGGCGTACAATAGTGCAATACAAGGCGGTAAAAATAATGCTTTCAAAAAGGAATGTACACATGATTGCGCTCAAATTCTATTTCTAACGCAAAATTACAGAAAATATAATTTTACAATTAGCGAAAAAAGGGACACATGCAGAATTGCAGGAGCTAAACTGCAGTAAGCAGACAAAATGCGGCGAACTGATAGAAAAAATGTCACTCAATTAGCGTTTCATGCAAAATAATGAGCCAGCAATGCATGAGGAAAACTTGCTGACTATTGTATATAAAAACTGGCAGGACGGTTATGACAATCGCTAATCTGCTATACCAGACAAGTTGTTTTGACTGATTTCTGATTACGATATAATTAACCAGCGTTAGTTCCCTGACCTACAAAGCCCTCTTCCTGACTCTTAACATTACACCAGTCAATTTCCTTTCCATAACTCGCTGTGTTCTCCTTAACCTAAGCTGCAATGTAGTGGTAATGCAAGTACATCTTAAAGAACGTCGAACAGGTCGGAACTCAAGGAATCTTTCTTATTAAGAAAAGCGGCTAAATTCGCTTAAGAATAATTCTACCAGCGTTGGTACGACAGGGACTGAAATAAAAGCAACAAAACCGCTCTCACGTGAGAGTTGTTAGCTGGCGAGGTTAGTACATCCGCCAGTAACAATCCCTGGAAACAGATGCCATATTATAATCCACCTAATGTACACAGGGTATGGAAAAATCGTTGAAAAATTAGAAACCCATCTGTTCATTCGGATGAATTACTTCATTTATTAGTTATATGCATTCACGGCAAAGTATAACGGACTTTCGCTTAACGCACTAATTAGAGGTGGTTCGTGCAGATCTCTGAGTATTATTTGAAGTCAACATTTGGCTTCCGCAGAGGAATATTTAGATGCGGAGTTATGAGGCGAAGTACTAACTAATTAAGATCAGGAAGAACTGTCAGTTTTAGGGAACAGTATCTCGAAGGATTAACAAATCTTGTGTATGTTCCAACAGGCCAAACATTGGTGGAAAAATAGCATACGCCAGTTTTTTCGGCGCAAAAGCAACAAGAACAAACAAGGACAAACAGATCAATTGTTGTAATCGCGTTAATGCACAACCTATCATTGCTTGCACTTTGTGCAAGCTCCCTACGCCGATACCGACATGGGCGATACCGATCATGTATTCTCTGTAAGCGTTTTTAAACGTACGTTATAAATAGTCATCAACTCTTGCTAAATGGGCTGTGGGTGAGCGGACCGCACCCCACTTATTGTCGGACATCTTGCGTCAGCTTGTGTACAGAAGGCTGCTTTTGAAACCAAAACTAGCACCGAAGGTCAAATATCGAAAAAGATAAGCCAAATGCGTCCCATCAAGTGGGCAGTCCTGCCATACAGACCGTTTCAGCTACTCAGAAAATGTGGGTCAAGCCCTAAGTTGACAACGTCGTCTACAAAGACTGGAGTAGTGAAGGCGGTAGTAGTCATATACACCAGGTCGCCATGTCCTATAACTGCTCCCAATATACTAATTAACAAATATAATTCGCTAAGTTTTTAGTGGTTAATTTATCGCAAAATTTTCAGTGTAAAACCTGCAGAGCAATCTCAGAATTACACATTTGATTTCTTTTCTTTGATCAAGTTTACCGGGGTTCCTTTCGGGGGGTTCATAATATCGCCTTCCAGACTTTACAGTTGCCGCTGTATTATGCGTAACTACGATGCTGGCCCTCGGAAACGTGCCCCGACCGTAGGGATTCGGTTAAACGTACCGGCTGTGAAAAAACGGGCACACGGTCGCAATGGTGGTTCTGCGGTTAGCGCGGAGGCTTAGGCTTTTCAAATTGCGATGCTTTTGTCTAGGCTTTTCTTTAGAAAATATTTTTTTCAATGATTAAGGTGGCGACGACTGGATCGCTGACCTTTCAAGGTCCCCTTCTTCGTCTGCATGAATCTAAAAAAAAAAAGAACTTTCGGCTTTCATTGCGGAACTACTGCTGAAAATTGTGGCCTCTTCATTCCATGCGGCTTTGCGTACCCTGTTTCTGCAGTCGGGGCAAGTTCCAGGTTGGTAACACCGCTACGCCGGAGCCTGTATTCGTGTTCCAGCGTCTAAATTCCAAGGGCCTTATTTTCAGCTAGAAAAATGGAATGATTAAAGAATACTACAAGTTAAAAGTGTTAATGGGCATTTCTGAACTTGTTTTAGTTCGAAAATCTTCCGTTGAAGTGAAGGACAAACTTTCAACGAAATCATAAAATTTTAACCAGAAACGTAGGATATTCTTCTCGCTGTGTTACACTCACTGGTTGCTGTAACTTGATCACTTGTATGTATATTCAAACCTGCTGTTTTCCTACGCGCGCCAGCGACATAAAAATAAAAGCAAACATTTTTATTTATTTAGGAAACGAGGCCAATTTCAAAGATATACTGGCCAGGGCAAGATGGCTGCTTATAACCCTGCACTTAACGAACCTTCGTAGGGTGCGTTACCGATTTTTGAAGCTTGCGCAAGAAAGCCGGACAACGGTTTGGTTTATGGTTAGTTTACGAAGTTTCGTCCCACAGCGACTCAGACTGGAGTATCCTCAAAGCAGTGGGGGTTTATTTGCAGATTATTTGATCAATTCGAGTGCTTAGTTTTTAGAGGTTAACATCAAAATGTAGCATATAAGCGGCGAGGGACGCCTTAGTGGAAGGCTGCGGATAATTTCGACCACCTGGGGTCCTTCAATGTGCTCTGACGATGCAAAATAAATAGGCCGCTAGCATTTCGCCTCCATCGAAATGCGACCGCCGGCATCCGGGTTCGGACCCCCGTTTTTCAGGTAAGCGGCCGAGCGCCATAAGAACTGACACACCCTGGCTGCACAGCTGACAAAGACTATTCGCGTGTGTATGTATGTATGTATGTATGTATGTATGTATGTATGTATGTATGTATGTATGTATGTATGTATGTATGTATGTATGTATGTATGTATGTATGTATGTATGTATGTATGTATGTATGTATGTATGTATGTATGTATGTATGTATGTATGTATGTATGTATGTATGTATGTATGTATGTATGTATGTATGTATGTATGTATGTATGTATGTATGTATGTATGTATGTATGTATGTATGTATGTATGTATGTATGTATGTATGTATGTATGTATGTATGTATGTATGTATGTATGTATGTATGTATGTATGTATGTATGTATGTATGTATGTATGTATGTATGTATGTATGTATTATAGAGAATCAAAAGTTTTCGGGACGCGACTGTGCCGAGAAAAATGTTTTTATCACGGTCTCACGTAATGCAGTCGCTTGAAATGTATATGAAAGGACCTGCATGCTCTGTCCACAGGTTGAAATACCGCGGTTCTGGACTACGAGGTTGAGGTGCAATACAGTTTTTTTTTTCTGAGAACACGCTTCCCGTAATATTTTGACCGCGGTAGTACTAATGTGTGTATATATATGTTCATGCGCACATGTACAGCCTCTGCCAAAAGTAAGCAGGCTGCATTGTTTGCTTCTCCCTCATATAGTGCGGCCTCTACGGCTTCCCTAAAAAAAAAAAACCAAGAGGTATTGGAAGGTGAGGAATAGGGTTCTTCTTCTCTCGCAGAAGTTTATAGCTTGCTATGGGCGATAAGTGTTCCGCTATACAACTGAGAAGCAAACCGGGCAGCCTGGTTACTTTTAGCAAAGACGGCACCTACGTATGTATGCATCTTTTCTGTTTGCACGCGTGTGTATCCGTTCTTGTTTGCATGCTAAGGGTGAAATGCGCATTGTATCTTTTCATGGCGATGTTGCACTTTTATTTATTTCTATTTTATTTTTAGCTGCATGCTGTCTACTGAGACTGGTGTAGTCGGTGCTACAGTGAAAAACCTGTCGAGGCAGTCCCGCTACCTTTCTAGCGCTAATAGCAAGATATAAGCAAGGCGTCAATGAGAATCGATTGCACAGCCATAATCCCAACACCATTATCTTGCTTCAGCACTTCCGTCCAGGATTCTTCCTTGCGGGACGGCGCTTTCCCGCTTGCGGATAAGCGCTAATGTTGTACAAATAATTGTGTTGGCTCACGATTCTGCCATTCAAATTCCTGCGAAGTGCGTCTTGTCTCAAAACCCCTAAACTAACAACAGAGATGTCTCCCTGGGGCAAACTATTTACTGCCACTTTTGACTACCTTACTGGGCAAATGAGGAAACAGGCATGAGAAGTTTTTGCATCATGCAGTGCTTCATAGGCCACGCCTCCAGTAAGTCTTTCTTGACGTAAGTGGACGGCGCCACGACATATCCTCCCTGCCTCAGCCGTATTTGGAGGGAATGAAGCAGGAAACCTACGCATGGAGCTGCGCCTACAAGCAGGATGTTTCCTCTACCAGCTGCTTAAACGAATGCTCTCGAGCCGGCACAAATTCTTCTTTTGCACTTGGACTAAGGATCACGTAATTTGACGTCGAAGCTTAACTAAACGCTTAAAAATGCCTCCCGCGGCCTATGCGTTGCACGAATCTGGCACTGAGATCCGTGATAAGCCGTGCTACGAATAGAAGAGCTGTTGTGCACGTCAAATGCACTTAGAAAACCGGCGTAACTGTAAAAACCTACATGCACATTTTAGTCATTGGGATCGAGAGAGAGGGAGACTATAAACTTTATTCAGAAAACTTCTTTCGGCTTTACGATGTGCAGTATTTAATGCAGAATTTAGAGAGTACTTTCCTCGAATTCAGTCACCGTATCCAGCAAGCTTGTCATGTCCAACATTCTCGAAAAATTTTTTTGAAAATTTGTAATACACTGTTATAGAAATATTGTAGGTAATGATCTATTCTTCTGATATGTAGCAAAATCTTCGTTTTAAGGTGTTTCCATCAGTTGCATTGAACAGTTATGGCCCCTGTAGTAAGCCAATGCGTAATGCTTGAGATGATAGCAAAAGTGGTAATAAAAAAAAGCCAGACTGCCGTGGGATGATGTGCGTAAATATTTATTGTTGTAGTGCAAACTCATCTTATATGAAAAAGTTGCGTTCATAAACGATTTCCCAGCCAAAAATGTTTTTGTCCAGATATGTTGCTTATGTGGCACGCTGCGCAGTCAATGTTTCTGCATAGCGTCGTGTCTGGCAAGAGACCACTTGTGAAGTATATAGGGAGTGTACGCTGCGTTTGCGATAATTTGTTCAATCAAAATTGCCGTTTGGGCGATTTGGTGGGACATGATTCGAAATGACCAGCGCGGAAACAGACGGGGACACGAGAAGAAAAAATACTGACGACAGTACGGGCGCTGACTAACAACTGTTTCTTTTCGAGGAACACCCAGCACAATATATGCCCAAAAACCACGTGACTGTCAGGAGGCCAAAGATTACAACCTAACCCACAGTCATTGCTGTCATGACTGTGGACTGTCATGACTGTGGATTAGGTTGTAATCTTTCGCCCCCTGACTGTAACGTGGTTTTTGGGCATATATTGTGCTGGGTGTTCCTCGAAAAGAAACAGTTGTTAGTCAGCGCCCGTACTGTCGTCAGTATTTTTTCTTCTCGTGTCCCCGTCTGTTTCCGCGCTGGTCATTTCGAATTTGTTTAAGAAGCTCTCTTGTGGCCGAGTGAGCCGACGTCATGGCCACCTTAGCAGACCAGACGCGATCAAGCACCGCAGCACAACATGCCATCGTGGTACACGGTAGCGAGAGCGGCCTGCTTCGAGTAGTGTAAGAGAGGTAAATGGACTTACGACGCGCAGCTTTGATGGCTATGAAGACGACCGACTAGAAGTTGTCTCTGCACCTACACCCCCATCCCCCTCCTAATTCCCCAACAGCGGCCCAGTGATATCCCTGCCTCTAAATGAAGGTCTCATTCATTCACTCATTCGCCAGAGCCATACAGATTAGTTAGTTTAGTATGTCTAGTGCCCTGAATTGTCTCCTAGGGGCTGCATATATCGCGTTTATGAATGATCATAAAATTTAAGAAAAACGAACGAATTTTTCAATAAATGATGAATGGGGAATTTGTAATGCAATCTGCCGTCGTGCTCATGCAATTCTTAGTAATAGCGGTAGGTACTTTCGCATAGGTGGTTTCATATAAGTTTGTATAAATTTTGAACTTCGAGTTTGAGTGTCGGGATCAGAGTAGTCAATAAATGGGACTACTTTCGGAAAAAAACTTTGCCCCAAAAGCTGCAATCATGTTCCTATGCTATTAGAAACGCACCTTGCAGCACCAGCTGGTCACCACAGTTAATTTATCCGGTTGTCGTATTAGCGGCTTCTCATGGCGAAGAAAGGTAGACGTGTTCGAGGCCCGCCAGTCTTGATCGACTTCGTGATTAGGCACAAGCTGCATAATGAAGGCTCCCAATTTCTTCCATTATGCTGCCATGGGCTATACGCCGAACACCTGATGATTCTCTGCGGTTAAAATTTGGCATTATTTTGTATCAAACATTTGAAACAACGATTTTACATGTGTTTATAATTCACAACGTATTTTTGGTCTGGTTCGTTAATATCTTTACGGTGAAGTTCTTTTTCCTTGCTTTGGGACCCCTATGTTTCATTCTTTTTTTATGTGGTCTCCACAGCACGTGCATCTAAACCTATAACCAGCGCACTAGCGCCACCGCGCACTCAAAGGTTGTTTTCCTCTTTTAGCACATCAAGCCCACAAGGCCTTTTCAGGTAGAAAAGGGGGCTCAAGTCACATACTCAATAATACAATTGTGCTGCTAAAGCGGCCGTATTCTACGTTAACATACAATTTTCAGGGTCGTCGATTGCATAAAGTCTCTACACGCGTAAAAACTGGTGAATACCTGGAAATTAATTTTTCCCTGGAAACAACTGGGATATAAGTAAAATTATGCTTTCATGAGACCTGAAATTCCACCTGCTTTTTTTCCGATAGTCTCTGCGAGTCGACCCTGCATGACAATTTGTGTCGCATGAATAAAATAAAAAACTGATGCCGGAAATTGTGGTCTTTTAAGAGACGTCGTTAAATTGACAAACATTAAAGCATAAGGGCAGACAAAAGGAAACAAGCTGCATTAAATTTTCACTTTTTTAAGTGGACCTCAGGTTTTTTAGTAAAGGAAATAGAAGCATGTACATTTCTTATAACAAAAGATTGATGATTCAATGAATGCGTGAAAATAGCATCCCATACAGCAAGAGCGCATTTAAATTCCCTGCAAGCTACAGTTTAATACTGTATAAATGCTCAAAAGAAAACATTTGACAGAAGAAAAATAATTTAGTAGAAAGATTACTGACGCCAACCAGGATAATTTTTGAAAAAAACAAAGTAAGGGCCCAAGGGGTTCTATACAAGATTCCCTGCTCAGTCTGCCCGGCCTCGTACGTGGGGGAAACGAATAACTTCGCCGAAATAATGAGGCAACACAAAGCGGACGTCCGACAAATGAACCGTCAGCGCAGCGCGGTGGTCGAACACTGCGAGGAATGTGACCACCGAATTGACTTTGACGCCACTATTCTACTGGAGACCGAAACTAACCAGCGCAGGCGGCTTCTGCTGGAGTCGTGGCACATACAACCTACACGAAGGAATGTTAATCGCTCCCTGGGGACACTTCCTTCGTTTTACATTCATGGTTTGCGGCCATTAACCCGGAGGTATTCAACACGAGGGCTTAAAAAGCCAAACTGCGCCTCGCCCGTAGTCACATCTTGAAGAAGAGACCGAGCCGGTCCCGAAACGTCGTGTTTTTTTCTTTTTTTCAAAAATTATCCTGGTTGGCGTCAGTCATCGTTCTACTGTATAAATGCGTTCAAAACGAAAGCAGAAGCACAGTTAGCTCTAGGATATATTTATACCTGATTTACCTTATACGGTATTTAATTCACCTTAACTCTGATATACCGACATATACTCAAAAACCCATCATGCGAAGTACCGAGGAAGAAGCGAACACGAGAACAAGCGCTTTAAATGTATTGCCTTCAGTGGAAATGCAATGACTCATACTTAGCACTTTTCCGTATCTTGCACTTAAGGTTCCATTTTCACAGCCGGTAGACATGCACGAAATTGAATGACGTGTAAATGCAGTATGACAGTGATATTAGACATTTAGTTCGCAGGATATAGCACAATAATATGTGCATAAAATTGCGTAACTGGAAACGCGCTCACACTGACATATAATGCGCTTATTAAAAGAACTAGCCCTGAAACGAAGCCATGAGGCGTACCAGGCGGCAGGGATGAGGTTGGCATTACAAGCAATAACAATGTGTGGCAGCGGACTTGACGCATTTGGAAACATGTTAGAGATGGGTGTTTAGCACCAGTGCGGCAGTATAAGTCACCACATTCCCAAAGGTTATATTCGTCCCCACGAACTGTTTTTCGCTGGCCGACGTTCAATTCTTGCACCTTACGTAAATGTGGTTTCCCTATCCCGTCTTTTCCTTTCTGTAAGTATTAGAGTAGGCGTGTCGCCGGCTAGCAGTATTCTCAATTATTTCCCAACACAACACGAATGGTCTTGGGGAAAACGTAAGCGGTTTCTCATAACGACGTCCCGCGTCTAGACGCGTGTGGCCTGAGCGGCATGCTACTCCCTTTCGAATGACGTCACACTTGTCAACGCGTGTGATGAGTGGTTGGAATCCCAAGACAGTTGCGCGTCTACCGGCTGTCAGAACGATGGCGCCAGGACACACGTCAGCCATCACCTAGCCGCGTTTTTAACCGCTGTGTCGTGTGCTTGCGTCACGATTTCTTCCTCTCCAAGACAGCAGTTCAAGCCTTTCTGTTTGTTGTGCTTTGTGATTTGCGCTTTTATAGAGATTTATTAAACAGACAGAGAGGACATATGAAGTCTGGCTATATCTACGTCTTTGCGCTGCTAATGAATATCTGTTTACGTAGAAGAAAGTCGCGAAGCAATTGCACAACCTTTCACAGCTTAGACGATTTTAATTACCTGGGTAGGGTACTTAAAGCGTTGATATACACCGTTATCGGCCGTGGGCATAGTGCAAAACAATTGCAGATAATTGAATTTCATGTTGCACTCAGATCAATACTTGTATCTTCCAAAAACCTTCTAATGGAGCACAGCAGGGCTTTTGCTAACGGGTAATGCATCATAAAAATGCTGTTTTTCAAATTCACGTTTACATCTAGAAAGGTTATTTGGTACAGCTGTTTAGTTGGTAGGTTTAGTTTTACGCCATGAATACTTGCTGGCGTTCATGTCGACATTGTATACCAGCAAGCCTCCCTACAGCTGCGTGAAGTATAACGTATAGTTTAACACGCCCATAAACGCAGAACGAACATCCTTGGAACCAACAAAAGGAGTAAGCCGGGCTAGTTGGTACATTCTTTGCATGGAAACAGTGCAGCAGACGGGACCAAGAAAGGAAGACACACACATGGGCGCTGACTATCAACTGAAAGAAATTTATTGCAGCATCGTTAATTTATAATACCCATACATATGATACAAGCCTGAAAATATGGTCCCGTCTGCTGAGCTGTTTCCATGCAAAAAAAATCGTTGGAAAGTATACCGATCGCAAGACATGACACGTTTACAAGGATCGCCTGTGTTTGCTGCAACAATTGTCTTTTTTTTTTCTTGCGAGCATATAAGTGGTTTTTACGTCATTTAGTTACTTTCGTTTTCACAAAGCACGAAGCCGTATACGTAGGGCGTACGCCCATTGCGATCGCTTTCATTGCCGTGTTTACGCGTCTAAATAACATGGAACAAGGTATTGCGGCTCAAGTCACATAGTTTCCACTAATGATTCATCCAAGCGCCTGTGCCGCTGGTCTAGTTGCAGAGATCCGTTGCACTACGGGGTGCCATTACTGTCTAGCACTCTTTAACAAGCATGGTTGGCGATATTCAGCAAAATCGTGTTTGTCACAATCACGTGAAATTATCGGATCAGCTGCCTAAGGATATTCTGCGCTTGTTATATTAACGCCATAGCGTTAAGGGGCTCCTGCCGCAGAGAAGCAGGCGTTGGCGTTTTCGGTGTTGTAACACGATAACCTCCAAATGAACAAAATCTCGTAAAGATACGAGGAATCGCGCCCAGGTCTCTCAGACTATGAGACGAGCACGCGCAGAACACGCTACGAAGGCTCATTGGTTGGAACTGAATAAAAATGAGCCTAGTGGATGCGGTGTGGCCTTTCACTTCGACAAGTGTCTTTATGTACGGATGCGCACATTAGTAATACCATGGCAGCACTGCAACACGCTGTCGCGTTACACTCTTAAAGGCAAAGCTTAAGCATCCTCCAGTATTTTCATGCGAAGTTTCTACCCCCCCCCCCCCCCCCACCCCAATGCGTGACGCTACTTTCAAATCGCCTTGGAAAGCAATATCGGGGGGTATCAATTCGTTATCACTCTAAAGTTTTTCATTTATTCAGCTAGAGAAAATCTAAGTTGGCACCGGCGGAATAATCAAAAGACAGGTTTAATTTTTACACTGTCGGAACACGAAGAAATGAACCGTAATGATAACAAAGATCCCCTGGAATGTCATGGTCTGTGCAAAAAATGGTAGCAAGTACAGAAAAAGCCGCAGTGTCTCCCTGTCCCAAAGTTTGCTGCAAGTCATGTTCTCTTTAGAAACAGTTTTTACGCGGGCGAAATTAGTCACAGCGCTTCTGATCATCTTTGAGACATAATCGATCCTCACACATTATTCACTCTCGCGGTGGTGGCAAAGCATTTTAAGCCTGAGGTAGGAAATTTATTTTCTTAGATGTGAAGGGGTTGCAACAAAATTCTGCACACGTCTTGACATTACGGCTAGGTGAAAAAAAAAGGCTAGTCAGCTCCATACCTGAGTGCTGAATCACCAACCTTTGTGCCTCCTGCGGTTTTGGAAAAGCTCCAAGGAAGGCATCGACAACAACGCAGCGGTAGTGCGAAGAGCGATTTATGATCAAGAATATAAAAGCACGTAGTTTATTGCATGCTCTTTCTGGCTCGCGCGAGTGACTCGTAGCGTGGTATTGCACTCAGTGTCGACAGAGACGAAACGAAGAAAGCAAACTGAGTGACGAATAAAACCCTTGTTCAAGGTTCTTTACTCCCGGTTGTTTCTGTCTGCACGTCGCTAAAAAATCCGCAATATGTCTTTCCCTCGTTTCTTTTTTTGCTTTCCAACTTCGCAGGGGGACCTAAGAACCCTCAGTCGAAGTGCTATGACGCGGTGGGCTACCACCCGTGCCGGGTGGCAAATGCCGGACAGAGGTGGCACTTCGACATGCTCACCAAGTCGTGCCTAAGAAGCCAGACCTGCGCCGAGGATCGAAACAACTTCCACAGCAGAGAGGACTGCGAGTACGCTTGCCCGGCGTGTGAGTGGAAGTTATATACTGTGGACGCGTCGCTGCTTTTGAATGGCACTACCAGTACTTATGCGAAGAAAAAAACGTTTCCCTGAACACTGGTGTTCCTAAATATGTTCCAGAACGTATGGAGTCACTCAACTTAATGTAACAAATTAGCACCATCTGGTGGGCGTAGGAGGAGCGAACACACTGAAACTGAAAGGAAATGTTTGCACTATTAGTTGTGAGAAAGCACCGATTGAAAGACAAAGTAAAACATGCTCGCGCAGTGCTCAAAGGAAAACTTGCCACACAGGTCTGTCTGTTTTGGTGAAGAAATTGAACTAAGAAAAAAGCGGTAATCGGGGTAAGTTATCATGGACATTTCTGAACATACTCGGTTCTTTCATCACGTGCGAGTTCAGGGTGGGTTGCAGCTTTAGATGTTAAAGCACATGTGTATTCAACCACCGGGTCATTGAACGTAAAATGTTGGTGCAGGAAGAGGGAAGTGTTTCGAGGGAGCGGTTATAACGTTCCCGCTCCTCTCAAGAGCGTGGCATTACTGATAGATGGAATCTCCTGCACTGGTTTTGCTCGGTCTTCAGTAAAATGATTCCGCCAGTCTATCCTGTGGTGGCATGTACAGCAGCGCTCGGCCACCGCTCTTCCGTCCCTATTCTAGCCCAGTTCGGCGGTGAACATGTTCGTGAATATGTCCAACTTTTCGCAGCCGCTGGAGACTCAGACCTGCCACATTATTCGCGCGCTCACATGCAGTGCTTCCCACGGGTACAGAACATCGTTACGAAATACCCATTGTACATTATTTCCGCCGTTAGTTTGATTATTCAAGTGTCATGCGGCGCGTGGAGGGCGCCCAGCAAACTAAACCCGTTATTCTGTCCTGACTCTCACAGGCTTCACGTCCTGGCGACCTGTACCTGGCTATAAGCTTGACTTGCAGGGAATGGAGTTTTTGTTTTTGAGTGACAAAAATGGAAGCGACGGGGAAATCTGCTGCTGAGTTAAAATCATATTTAAGGGAAAGCTAGACACAGGCTCTGTATCATACTGCTAAGAAAAGGCGCCAGTTCCTTCTTTGAAATGGGGATGATTTACTTAAAGCAGAATCATTAAAGCAAGAACTTTTTTCTTACTGCACTTGGCTTCCATTAGGCAGGGCTGGGCTGAAGCCTGCATGAAAACCCAAATACTGGGGCAAAGTTCAGAAACGACGTACCTGCTGAGTCTCAGCGACGGCTACCCATGCAGCGTATAGTGCCGCTCTGTGTGAGGGTATCCTATCATTGTACACAATAGGAACTTATACAAGTTAGTGAAGGCATATACTGTAATAATAATCAAAAGAAGCCTTTTACGTTGGCTGTGCATGGTAAGCGCGCGGCATAGGTTAGTTAGATAGCTCAAGCATTTCAATAAGGAGAAATTACAATCGAACGTTAACATATGGACAGACTTCAGGCAGTGTACGCTATGTAAACGCATGCTCACCTTCTCTTGTATCGGCCTAAATCGGGCTAGAAACACATAGTAGGGCCTTGTGCATCCTCCGTTGTTGCAAGTTCAAGAATTAAATGACCAATTTATATTTGTGACGGCATCGAGACAGTGTTCGAGGGAGGGGGGGGGGGGCGCGGAGGGGGCATGGTATCTTTGTTTATATACCCCTTGAAACTTCCCAATACAAATATCATAGCAATAAGATGTTTGACGCTCTCACCCGGCCTTTAAGCTTCTTTTACGTTCTGAATATCACTCAAGTACTTTACATGACTGGCAGAATAGGCGGCAGAGCCACATAGCGACATTAAGTAAAGATTTTCTATAATCTGAACATAAACTCATGACAAGGCAGCGCATGTCCATGCTGAAGCCGTTCTCGTGTGGCGTCGTATAGTTAAAGGTCACTTTACTCCACAGCTGAAAGCTTTTGTTTACAATGTTTGTGATTGTGCCACTGAGTTCCTGAATTTCTCAATTCCATAAACTGCCACACCGCCCTCAGTGCAATTTTGCGTTTGTAGTGAAATAAATTAAAACCTTGTGTTGTGAACGTGTGTTTACATTGCCTATCCCAGCACTGCAAGAAATGCTGTCATAATTATTTAGGCACTTTGACAGACTTGCACTCACTTGGATTCAGAATAATTAAGCAGCTTTATAGCCTAGTCACTGCATAATAACACTGAGGAATTATGTCAAATGCGTACTACATAGAGCGTGGTAGCACATGAAGTATAAGCGCAATGGATTAGCGAAAAAGCATATCAACAATGCTTGTTGCCCCTTAGTGCGCTCTTCGCCATTGTGGCTTTAGCATGGTAACGGTGTCTAATTCGCTATCAAAATAAGAAGGAAACTGTTCCCTTGCGGTCAGCATGGTACCCGAAAAATAGGTGACTTCTCGCCTAAGCACATACCCAGAAAATATGAACAGAAGGAATTTTAGCGGTAATCCATTTATGAACGCAATGTTTCCATATAATGTAAGATTTCACTATGAAAATCAAAATATCCACAGATCACCCGACGGCAGTCTTGAATTTTTTTCTATTAACGTTTTTGCTATCGTAAAAAGCGGTCCTCATTGGTTTTCGACGGGAGTCTTAGCTGTTCGATGCGACCGGTGGAAATACTTCAAAAGTAAGATTTTGCTACATATCGCAAGTATGGACCATTACCTTCAATATTATCGTAAAAGTATATTACAGTATTGGATTTTTCAAAAATTTCATCCGAAATTTCAAGATTTGATAATGCTTAGTGCGTGGGCCTGATGACTATTCCGTGCCTTTATTACACATCATGAACATTGTTTATATAAAATATTTTCTATTTTTCTCCCACGAGGCATCAAGCAAGGGAGTATAGAGGTAATCGCATAAAAAGGGAAAAGTACGCGCAAATTTATCGGGAATAAAATTTCGTACACAAGATAAAGGGAAGGACGCCTGTCTGTCGCAGCCCACTATGCAGTCTGAAGTCTCAAGTGCGTTCCCCAGTGATGGTATTCAATCTTTTTCTGAACTTGTGTAACAGTAATAACATCATCTGTAAGCATAGCGTGGAGACAAGTGAAAATTAGAGACTTTTGTGCATATCGACCTAAAAGCATGTACTCAGGCACAAAATAAAACTGTTCTCAAGTCTAATGCTTTTTCTGATTGTTGCTTAGATATAACTGTCCTTAATCAAACATTTTTTCTTTTTGGATTAGATTCTTTCTGCCTCTTCCCGAAAGTTGATCAACACTGCTCCAATACCACCGCACAAAGCCAATGGTTCTTCGACGCAAAGACTCATCGGTGCAAAAAATCGGCCAATTGTGTGATCGGAGCCAATGCCTTCGTCACGAGATCAGAATGCGTCTCGATGTGCAGAGCAGGTGAGAAATTCGCGGTTTTGAATGCTGCAGCCGGCACGGCTTTACAACGTTGTTTTTTCGTTTGTTACCTGTAGAAAAGTGGTATTGAAATGATTTAGGAATCATCCAACATTATTCCTGCCACTCTGCGCAGCTACATTCTCGCAGGAATGCTTTCATATTGGTAGTTCTTGACATATGCTCTTCATCGATATCCTTTTGAAACAACATGTTGCATTGTTCTGATGTCAAGAGAATTTAGCATCATTTTACAATACCAGTTGTTGAGCGATTTGGTGGTCACGGTGATCCATAACAGCGCGACAGACGGTGATGTGTCTCTTCTTCTCTGTCCCGTCTGTCGTGCCGTTATGGATCAGAGCATCATTCTGCAATGCACCCAAAACATTACGGTATGCCAAATATGTAAGCTCAGTTGATTTTTATTAAAAGGAACGCTCGGTGAATTGTGAAATCATTAGACAGCAATCAATGGTTGACAGAACCGACCGAATTATTTTCAATGTATACATTCGAAGCCTCAATCCAAGAAAACAGAGTAGCAATAGAGGGCTGTCCTAGTAAAGAGTGCTCAATATTTCAGTCAATAGTGACTGAGGGCACTGCTTGTGGCTAACGAGTCAAGCTCAAAGAAATAATGCTTTCTTCTTTTTTTGCATTTCCTTCCCCGCATAGAATATAAATGGAAGGAGGGGAAAAAATTTTTTGTTTATAGAGAGGCTTCCTTCGGCTTATGTTACACCAAACGGTACTGCTAATTAGACTTATGACAAAATGGGCCACTCAAATAAAAAATCTTTGCTGCTGTTCTAAACATATTCTCTGGTTTTCGTTTCTTTTTTCAGTCGACGTGTGTGATGCACCGAGGCCATTGGAACTGTGCGACAGCGGACAGAGGACCGTGTGGTACTACGACCCAACCTCCGGCCAGTGCCTGAAAGACGTCAACTGCCATAACCGGGGGAATAACTTCCCAAGCCTACAAGAATGCCGCAGGGTCTGCGTAAGACGTAAGTGTCCCTCTCAGCTCGATGTTTAGAGGTATTTGTGCCTAGGAGTTCGCTAGAGACTTCGGAATCAGGCGTCTTCGGCTTGAATGCTTAGGTCTCCACAGAGACAAATGCTTCAAAGTGGCTTCATTTCTTTATTTCAGAACTCCAGGTTTCCACTGCGCTAATAACTACTGAAAAGAGCACAGAGTTCTTAAGGAATGTTGAAGCCTAGCCTTCTCCCCCCCCCCCCCCCAAAGTCTTAGCCAACTTTCAAAAAGTTTGATCCTTGAAGCCGTACAAAACACCACAGATGTGGGGCACACTATTATGAACTTCGTAGAACTGGTGAAAAGCTAAAAAAGAGCAAAATTGATTACCATAATTGAAAGAAGGAGCTCTATCTATGCAAAAGACGTCATTGTCAACACAAATGTGCACATTTCATTAAAATGCTTTTGTTCGAGTGAAAAAGAAAACTGTGGGCAATTATAAGCGATTAGTACCTAGAGAACTCTGCGACGGATATGAAACATGTCATAGGCGTTTCAATTGCAGCGGCTTTACAGAATCTCTTTACAAAGCCTGCCGAGAAAAGTGGCCTTTTACCCGACTCTTCGGATGAAGGCGGTAGCACGAAGTGGCGGCACAATCTAGGAGTATAGGCAACTATTGCTGCCAACGTACCTGCACCAAGTAACGGAAACTTGTCGCCTCGTCCCGGGCGTCTTCGGTTCTATTTCACGTACTTGATCTTCACAGCCGCAGTGATGCTTGCGCCTGACTGGGAGTTCCTGGTTCAGCTTTCATGCTGCGTGCACCGTGATCTGCGAGCATTGCGGCATGTTGGTGCTTCGCGTTTTGTTCCGAATATACTAAGACACTTCGCATTGTGCTCATGCAGTCGACCTTGGGATTGATTTAAAGATACGTTGCATTGAATGCAGTACAGCCGCAAATTTTATACTGAAGAGCACCCTCAAACGCAACACCGTTTGTTTTCATTTTCCTTGGAATCCGTCCGAACGGCTCTAAACCTTGTATCAATTTCGCGTTACTGTCACATGAAATACGAGTGTTTCTAGATGCTTCGCAACTTACACGCGTTCAATCATGAGGAGCTAGCAGAATGGTGCTATGCGCGTAAAACATAAATATTATGAAGTGAGGAGCGCCCAGTGTCACGTGACAGCTATAGCCCATCTGGAGAAGGGCGAAAACGAAAAGCGGCAGCTAAGAAATGCACGACGGCCTCAATGTGTTAAAATTAGTGGGGCTTAAAATACACGAACTTTCTGCATGTGGCTGGTCAAATTGAGAGGCCATAGCGCGCTGTCCTTGCCTTTCTGTCTTTATGTCCGTTCACGCTCAAGTGCCAGGGGCTTCATGGCCGCCCCTGCTGCTATCCCTCTTTCGTTCGCTGTGCATTGAAGTGAATTGAAATCCAGATGGTCTCAAATAGCAATGACCACCACTAATGCCAAGTTCTATGCTCAAATAAGTCCACATGTCACCTCAGGAGTCTCGCCGGTACCAATGCCGAGTCCCGTGTGCTACTCCTTCCCGCCAACCCACGGCTGTGGACGCCTTATGGAGAGGTGGGTCTACAATTTGGACGCCAAGAGGTGCGAACGCCGGTTCGTCTGCCCTAAGGCTGGCAACAGCTTCGTGAAGAGGAGCACCTGCGAAAAAACATGCCCGTCAGGTGAGCAATACAGTGCGAACTGTACATAAAGAGACATTATAAATCAAACGTGGAAGTTGACCAGTCTAGAGTCCAACTGGAATAAACCACATTACCATGGCTATTCTGTACTATGATGAGTAACTGGTATGTTTCTGGAGCGAAAACTTTTGAAACTCTTGTGGGCAACGAAAAGAGGTCTGCCTTTATAGTAGTCTACTGCAGCAAAGATTGCTCTTTACAGTTTTTACCCCTCGTATTCTGTTTATGTCCGACTGCAGGACACTCATAGCATTTTGATTTCCGCCGCCTAATGTCCTCGAGACGACTGCCCTCTTTGTGACAAAACGGAATAGCTGTGTTGGGGAGGAGCGTATACGACTGAAGATGACTCTGAAGCCTAAAGAAGACAATTTTTTTCATAGCCATTCCTCTTCTTACTTATTTCGTTCCGAATTTGCAGCAGCGTCCGCCAGTAAACTTTCAATTATCTGCGATCGTGCAACCCAGTCTATATAATTTGAGGGTACACCAGGCGTATATCTACCGGCAAGCAGAAGATTTATTCATTCATCAAAGCGGGAAGAAAGAACTCGGTAGCAAAACAGACAACAGTAGATCGTAGCTTCTTTACTAAAGATTGCGATTTTAGCTCATTTTGTGCTGTTGTTCTGTCGTCCTGGGCTTGCCATTTGCAGGACGTGACAAAATTGGCAGTGGCTTAGCTCGGCTATGCCAGGATATACGTAGCGACAGGTACGTTTCCCTGGTTGAGCTTGTTTTGGCAACTGTGTGTTTAGCAATGAGAGACACTGGGCTCCATCTCGGCGGCTATGCGCCGTCTATTGTGATCGGCAGTATGACATCTCAGTTTGGCAAGCCGTTCGTCTCTCTGGGCGTCTCCGCTGCTCTCTTCGTCTTCTTACGCCCATTCTCTCTTTGTTGAGCAGCCATGTGCCAGGCTACAGCCTAAGGGCCGGAAGAGTTAATCTTAGCAGCGGCTGGACTCTCCTCCGCATCCATGTGAAACGTTGCGATACAGCCGCCTATAACATCTCCGCCTTATATACGCAGTGCTGCGCATGCAACGCGCGGTTCGGGTGATAGAGCAGCGTGCGGCGAGACGGCGGCGAAGCGCGCGGCACCCCTGTAGTGTCTCTCTGGTTAGCATGGTAACGGCGCATGCGCACAACTCGCCTTTCCCGGCCACCGCGAAATTCTCGACTGGTAGCCCAGTGTAGCTCTGGCTGCAAAAATCAAGCAATTCTTTCAACACATCTTGCGTACTGCTGGTAGACATTTTTCCGTCACTTTCCTTCACTTTACCCCGGAGCAGTAAAGAATGCGCAGCCACACACTCAAATATGTTGGAGTGTGGTTACACTGATTACACTGAAAAGTGTGGCTATACTAATTACATTGAAGGAGTACCTCAGGAACAGAGTGCTACGCATGCCGCCGATTTGCTTTTAGGGCGACAACATTGGAGTAGTCCATCGCACCGAAACCCCTGCCATATGCGAGACTAAGTTCCCTGACTGGTCGGGAAACGTCACATGACCTTGTGACATGATCACACAGTGCCAACCCTGGCAGATGGAGATTAAACTGATTGGTCGAGAAAGGTCACGCTACCTTGTGACGTAATCACAGCGTGCCCGTGGTGGCAGGCAGCAACTGTACCACCGGATTGGGGGATGACGTTACCTTGTGACCTCATCTGCTGATTCAGCTGTGTGATTGAAGTGCTGACTAGTGCCTGAGAAACAACCCTAAAACGCATACAAAAATGACACAGAAACACACAATTATCAACAGTGTCGACCTGTATTGCTGTCGCATTCTATTTTTAAGGTGAGTTTAGTGTCCGCCAAGATTTTTTCGTACTTTCTAGGCTCAGGCATGGCGAGTGCCCGTCGATTTTCAGTAAAGGTGGCGGACCTGCTTGTCTGAGTGCCATCTTGTTTGCGTAACTTTATTCTGTTTATCATTATAGCAGTGTTGAACATAGGCATCGTTACCCACTAGGCATGTATGGGGCACCGACATTTACGTAAACGGGTACTGTACCTCTTTTCTCATTATCCCCGCTTTACATTGAGTGCTTAATCCTTGTTTGTAAACAGCTGTTCTCGCGATTGAAAGTTTATTTTGTACCCGTGGTTGAAGCTTAAGAAAATGCTTCACGCTTTTAGCGACTGAGAGGAAAATTCTTTACTTTCAACTCTGATTGTCATCTTTGCTGGCGCTACCAGAATAGGAACCGTCACCTGATTTATAAGAACTAAAATTTGCACTCTTGTGAAAATGTTAATAACAAAGAATGTGCTGGAGCACGTCGTTTACTCTTTTCTGTGCATCCTGCAGTTTTAGGACAAATGAAGATAAAGGCTTCCGCGTCTGCCGCGCTCAAATATTCAGGCTGTTCATAAACTGCAGAATGACGTTTCAGATTTTCATGGGCGTTATAAAATTCTTAAGCTGCAAATTACACAGCCGAAGACGCGAGTAGAGATGCCTCATGCTGTTGGTGTGGGTTGCACCTGCTTGGAAACATAGTTTTCAGCTTTTATTTTACGTGCTCTCTTGATATGCTAAACCATCGTCCTTGTTTTTTCTCACTGCTTTCCTTGTGTTGGTGATAAAAACAATAAATTGCACTCATTGAACAAGTTGGCAGGCCGCTGTTTCTTTATTGTATAATCTTGAAAAATAACTCGGCCCAGGTAGAACTGCAATCAACGTCTTGCTTCGCCCCTGGCCGTGCAGATCACACACACACACATGAAGGCTGAGTCGACAGCACGGCAACACGTGTAATGTTTTTCCAGGGCCGCCCTCACATTATATATGATGTGTCTTTAGGCTGAGGCCTACGCGGGTTACGTTATCTGTCGGTAGGAGGCAGGGAGCTTGTGGCCGAGAGGTATAAACTGCGGACGGTGCCATATAGCCTGCAAATGTACCTATTACAACTTCTGCTCAAGTCGCTATATTTTTTTGTGCGCACATTGCAGAGTCCTTCTGCCACTTTCCTAGACCAACCGAGGACCCTGCTTGTGCCAACTACGCGCCGTCAAAGCATACGTGGTACTACGACAGACACACCAGGGAATGCCGCCTGGGTGTTGGCTGTCACCTTGCGCGGGCAAACTCCTTTTCCTCAAGGCAGCTGTGCAGTGAAGTGTGCAGGAGCCGTAAGTACTGTCTAGAAGTGAATGGTTTTATATGCGTGTCCCTTATTAAAATAAAGATACCACACCATGAGACTTAATTTAAATACACTCATACATTAGGCAGCGTGCTTGCAGAAGGTAACGCATGTTTCAACTCTGATTACTAGTAGTTGCCATACTTTTTCCGGTCATCTAAATCATGGCGAGAGGCAATGGCTTTAGAGCTGTAGCAATCATATGCCACTCTGTGCGCTAGTGAAGTGTCATCTAAACGCGCCGGCACCTGTAGCAGTTTGACTGACATCCGGCAAAACAATTGAACGCTGCGGATGACACAACTTATATATGATCTCCACGAAACTTACGGCACGCTGCGGTGGCGCCGCACACTAGTCTGACCAGTCTAAAAAAGGTCGGGGTGCGCGGAACCATATATTTTGTTGCGTTGCGCAAGTATTTCGCTGGCACATCTGAGCAATTTCTTGCGAATTTCGCTCAAAAACATATTTCGGTGGGATGTTGCACGGATGTGCCCGGTATAACGAGGTAAACGAGCCACTAAGTGCCGAGTTACCTTTCTGATGCCAGCAATACGCTGCGAAAAGAGAAAGAGCAGCCTCCAACGCTACAGCGGAACGCTTGGAGGATTGTGAAGTACAGTCGACATCAGGCGCAGAGATCTTAAATGTTCTTTTTGGGCGAGTTGGTGCAGATCGATCTTCACCGACAATCTCGATCGATGATCTCTGTCTGCGTTAAGATCTCTTCACGATCCAAAAACTTGATTTCCTCGGGCTAGAAATGCCCATGCTAATAAAAACGCTAACTTTTTGCAAATGTGGCTGACCATACATTACTAACGTGTCTTTAAGGGGTACCTTAACAAGTACTGGTGTATGTAATGGGAGGCCTTATAACAGCATTTGTGTGCCGTCATATGGTGCTTGCAGTCTGAGGAGAGCGAAGGGGCATATATTTATTTCATTGAAGTTTCATTTTATTCTGATTTGTTTCTTGCAAATCATTTTGCGTATACTCTTGCTAGCCGTCATTGTAATCTGTCATCTGTCAGTGGAATCGAATGAAACGTGACGAAAATAATTGCATTACAACGGCTTTAAATTCACTGAATGCCATCTATCCACTCTTAACCAACTGAGAGAATAATGCTTGGATAGTTGCTCCGTGTAAAGAGATCTCGAAAAAAGCGCCTTTATTGATCTTGTTTAAGATTTGCACTCACGATTATAAATCTATATTCCTGTTTAAACTGGCAGGTGGTTAACAATACTGATAAGAAAAAATAGCAAGCAAAAGTGCGCAGCAATATTACATAAAACTAAGGTCACAGTGGCTGACAAAGAATTTTAGGTTATATTCTTCGCAACCAGCGCTACAATCGCAGTTGACTGTGGGCCTGTGATGTTTAGTGCGGAAAACTACGCTTCTAGTTTTCCTATATCTCCGCAGCGTTCATCACCGATCATCGCCGCTTTCACAACGGACGGCTTCAGACGCAAGTCAGCGATTTATTTTGATCTCTCGCTTAATCTTTACACATTCCAGAAATGCGATTGTTTCTCTCCCACAAGGCTGCGACTATTAGATAAGCAAGCGCGACTTTATCGTTGCATGATAAACCAAGTACGCTTTTTACCTAAGCTAACCAAGCAAGCACCCAAGCATTAGAGCCGTCATTTTTATCGATTGAGGCGCTCTCTCTAGGCCGCAAAAGTAACTAATACCAGAAGCCTGCACCCTTGATGAAAATGAGTTAAAACTAAGTAAGCTCTCCACTAGCACACTGCGCTTTTTACCAAGGGACTCCGCTAGAAAATAGTTGACTCCCTCTTTACTCCAATATAGTTGAAGTCCTGCATAAAGTGTATCGGTCGCTCCTAATAAGGGCGTTCAAGGAAAAGAAAGGCACAATGCACAGCGCACTGTAAATTACAAACCGGAGAACGCAGTTAGTAAAAATTGGCTGCCGTTTAACTACTGCTGAACCTGGTTGGAGAGCGAAAGCTGTGGTGCATCGGGCAACTAGACGCGGCTTGGCATTTTTAACGTTGCGTGAGTTCCGCACACTGAAGAGGCAGTGCGACCACCTTGCCACCCTGGCAGGTGGCAGTTAAATTAATGATTGATCGCGAGAGGATATTCACCCAATGAATGCTGCGGCCTGTTGCTGTCGTGCGCGTGTCTGCCACAACGTTGTCAGCGCAAATGCATGCAGCCCACTTCTCTCTCTCCCTCATTACCTCCCCGTACATTAAAGCGCGATTGGGCCATCCACTGACCCAAGGCAGCGGTTATGCGTCTTCCTTTCCTCAAAATCACCGGTGTCAATAACGTTGCCAACGCCAACTCCAATGAACACAATGAACGCCGACGGCCTATAGCTTCAGTGAAGCGTTTCTCCCATAACGTTTTCAATGCCAACGCATGCAGCGTACATCTGCCACTACTGCCAGGTAACTTCAAAACGTAACGGAGGTGCCCACTGTCCAAGTGGGCCAGTTATGCGCTTTTCCTTTGCATTCAAAGTTCCCGCTCCTTTCGGTTTCGGCACTGCTGCGGTTCGCCGACGTCACCTGGTTGAAGGTCGTACGAAGCACACGTCGAACAAGCTACGGAATGGAGTACTAAAGCTTTCGCTTTAAAACGCTTCATTAAAGCTTTGTTACTCCCTTTAGAGATATTGACTAGAGATGAACCTGCGCTTGCTGTGATCTACAAATCTCTAATTTGCCGAGCTCTAGCTGGCACTTATAAGGAACAGAATGAGGTTTAAGCTTCACGTACATTCTATGTCGCCAGATGCACGATGGCAGTCTAGGACACTAAAAACTGTAATTTTAAATGTTGAAGAAGCATTAAAACATTATTGCTTTCTTGTACTACATCACCAGAATAAACAATGCCTCGTATAGAACGGAGCTAATGGGGTGTGCGCAGATTAATCTGAAGTACGTTAGACTGTCAGCGCAGAGGGACGCCTATTACCAGGTGTCTGAGGGAGATTCATTAGTAGATTAGGCATCTTTCGCACCTTTATGCCACTTTGAAGTTGTCTTTTATTTGTAAAGTCCCGGTAAATTTCCAGTCATCTAAAAGTCACGAGGAAGCATCGTCATACAAACTAGAGCGCAGATGGGCAGAATTTGTATCTTGAATTAATGAGCATTAGCCGGAATTAATTCTTCTTTTCTGCGCATTGTCCAATCAGAAACACGCACTCTACTATTTTCTCGCACCAGAAGTTCTAGAATTTTATTCAACCATACAAGAATTGGCGCATTCTTTCTTCGAGACAAAATCATGTTTTTATTAGGCATAACCACAGAATAGATGATGAAAAGAGGCGACCGTGAACAGCGATTACAACTCTAGCAGCACGATCGTTAAACGCACAGCAAGGAAAACATCATCGGCAGGATAAATAATTGCGTTTGAGAACATCAGAGCAGTAATATCAAATTGGCGGGCAGCCGTTGGGAGGTGACTAAGGTTACTAACGTTACTAAGTTACACCGCCAGTCTTGTTCTAAGTGTTCTGAAGTGCGCGTAATTTTGGAGTTGTCACTTGTGTTTTATAAATTACAAAATTTATCTCTCGGATGCTGTAGTAATGAGCACTATGAAATTGCAAAACGCTCTTTCTGGGGTTTTTCTTTTAGCTTCAGATATAAGAGATAATGATCAAATTTTTCCAAGATATGCAATTGAACACGAGTCATAAAGTACAACAACTCATAATATAAAATTCATTCCTAAGAACGGCTCGTATTGTGTGGGTTCCGCTTACACCATATAGATCATTTGGTATTAAATAAATCAGTTATGGTGAGAGGAGGTCTGATAGTCACCGTAATTGCTATCACTTCTGCAACTGCTCGTCTGTGGCTCGATGTGAAGTTTAATTTGCCATTCAACATTGCAGCGTTTAATTTTCAGATATGCCCTGAAAATTCTTCCAAAAGTTCTCAATATATATGAACCGCTGATTCATCATTTCCTCGCTTGATAATTGCCTTCGAGCTGGGAAACATACATAAATATGCACCAAGTTCTGAGACCTAAGGCATTTTCACACTCAGACTTTTGAAGCTGAAGTTGAGTATTGTTTTGGAAACAGGGCAATGACCAAGGAGGTTGACAAAAAGGCAAAAACATTAGAGGGCGTTGCGGCAACCGCATTGGAGTAATGCGTAAGAATTGACGCCTCCTCGGCACTCGGCGTCTATGTTTGCTCCTCTTTGCCTCTTTTTTCCCCGTTGATGTATTGCAAATAATTCACGATTAATTCACAATTGGTTCATTTATTCCACATTTAATTCCATCAGTTCACAATTATATCACCCCAATCCACAGTCATATGTCACTGATTGGCACATAATTCAGGCTTAATTCATATTTAATGTACTGCATTCACATTTGATTCACTTTAATTCACACTCAGCTAACCATAATTCAAAATTAATTCATAATTACTTCAATTTATTCGAATTGATTGTTTTATTCACAAATATATCACACTAATCCATTCACTCAATGCTTCATTAAGTAACTTTGCAATCACATTGAGCCTCATCAAATATGCTTTATTCGCTTTAATTCACAATGAATGCACCTTAATTCATCTACATTGACTCTCACGTTATCATAATAATTGACTGGACTCGAGTAACTCCACATTACTAGTCTCATCATCAGAATTCACGTTCCGGACATTCAAATTGGCGCCACTTGTTGCTTCCGCCGACCCTTCTGGTCCCCTGTTTCAACACGTTTAACGTCACATGGCATTGCACTTCCTGCGATTCAAATTTCGCGGCACTCGTTTTCTACCACACCCACTTTTTGTTACTTTTTTGGCTCTAATTAATTAACTAGCGCTCGGATCGTCACCACATTTTTTGCGCCGCATCCTCAGATCATCCTCTTTCGATTATAACCACTTTGTAGACGTTCTCTCTTTTTAGTTTCCCACAATGGCTGCGGACACGTTTTGATGACACGAAACCGCCTACATAGCCTAGTAAAGCTTTCGGTGTAATATTATGGCTGACTGAGCGTCAACCTCCTCTAGTATGTGAAACTTCGTACGGAGCAAGGCAAAAAGAGGAAAAAGCAATCACAAAATATACATGCAGCAGCTTTGACAAACATATTCATTATACTGCACGATAGATATAACTCACTGTAATTGCATATGTTTACGGAAATCAATTACAAGCTCTGTGGGCAGAGCAATTTTGAATCATCGAGATGCAACGCACAATTATCAAGGCGCTTCTGAACGTTACTAGAGATCTAGTTTTGTTTATAATACGTATGATTTGAGGAAGGTGTTTAAGAAGGACTGCTGTCCGGTAGGTTAGTTGTGCATCCCACGGCTGTACGGAACTTCTCTTTTGAGCATTTTGTTTGACGCAAGCCATAGTTGTGATCACTCGCAAGATATTGCTATGTAAAGGTATCCCGATCGCATTATAATTGGGCATGAATAATCATAGGTAACTTTTTCTTATGTTTTTCACGGTAAGCATTGAATGTTTTTTTTTTTGTAGAGCTATTAGGTGTGGCTTTGGTACGGGGCATTATTAATGAGGATTAATATTGTTTTGGTTCCCCAGATAAACTGGCCGCAGTAAAGCCTTGAGTGAACTATAGTGTAATATAACGCCTTTCTTTGCCAGGTGTGCGTAACTCTAAATTTGCATGCACTGAGGCTACCGAGGCTCGTGTGTGTGAAACTATATAAAGACCGTACGTCTAGCTCGCGTTTAAAAAAATAAAAACCTTGCCGAAAGCAATATGTGATGCGAAGTGAGCATTCAACAAGTCTTACAAGAATTGCATTAAAGACCGAACCCGAAAGTGAACTTAATTTCGATATATAAACGCCATAAAGAACCGTTCACGATGTAGTGTAGCAGGAATATTTGTCTACCGTAAAGCTGTAAGACCTGATGGCTTAAGCTATGTATTCGTTTGACGAGCGGGTATCGGAAAAACCAGTTAGTCACCATGTGTTAAAACATGTTTAGTTTAAATATCGTGCTCAGGTAGCTTAGTGTAGCTAAATATTTGTCCACTTTTTCCCCCTCTCCACCGGTAGGGTGGCCTACTGGGCATCGCCTAGTTAAGCTCCCTGCCTCTCCGTCCTTCTGTTTCTCTCTCTTTCTCTCTCTCTCTCTCTCTCTAGCCCAGCAATGACTACGTAATATTTTTAAGCTACCAAATCGATTCGAATATAAGAGGCTGTGCTGACATCAGCGAATACAACACATTTTATGCATTCAGCAGCTGCATAAAATTACACTGCTCATTTCCATCATACAGTTTTTTTTTTCAAATCGGCGTCAAGCATATATGGACAGACGCTGGTCTGAGAGGTTCAGACCAGTTTCGGCTCGCAGCTCTTTCTAACATGCTCTGCACATTAAAGGAGTTCGTGTTTTGTCATGAGACATCTAGCTGTTGCCAAAGACCGTGCCGGAGTCCAGATAGTGCCCAGCGCATGATTAGCGACGTTAAGAATCCTGGCTGCAGCACAAAGACTATATCTTTACGTCACAATGTGATGCTGTGTGACGTAATGCAATCAACCAGAAGGTTTCCACAGCAGAAAATTCTCGCAAGCATTTATATTTCTCTACTCGTTTTCGGACCAAAAACCTGAGGCTAATAAATGTAAAGGCTGAACTAGAGAAGAAACACATTTGTCGGCGCTACCGAAATGTTAGATGCCTAAATTAGAGCTTACAGTACTAAGCGCGATGTGTTCGGGCTCGAGTGTGATGCGTCAACAAGGTGCAGCATATTGCTGCGCAGTTTCCTTAAACATCTTCGGAAATCAATCTTACCTTCACACTATAGCAGAAGGAAGACAGAAAACATTGAGGTCTCATCTTACCCATATGCTATGTTCAAAGTTCACTCCGGCCTGATAGCACACCTGGCAAGACCAGTAGCGAATACCGCAACGACGCAGTTTACGCAGTTAAGAACTCGGCTACGTTTATTCATTAGATCAGTGTCTGGTTATTTTGTTTCGAGTCTGCGCAGTGCATTTCATGACCGCTTGTTTTTTGCCTGTTCTTCTGTAGGAGATGTGTGCAGCCAACACCCCCCTACCCCATTCGTGCTCCGAGAAGGAGCGCAGCGTGTACTCCTACAACCAGGACACGAAATTGTGCGAGAAAAGATCGGGCTGTCACAATCGCGGTAACAACTTCCCCAGCATGCCGGAGTGCCGCAAGGTCTGCGAACGACGTAAGTGCACACAATGTTCATCTTTCACTTTCTCGTCTACCAGCCGCGGGAGTGAATGGAATAAAAAATGGAACAGAGTGGCGCGCCATTATAAATCCGCAGTGCGGAAAACTTGCGCTTTTACGAGGTTCTTAAGGCATGAGCCTTACCTTCCCCATTAACTGAAAATCAGTGTGCGTCTTATTTTGAAGAAGTAGGAGCTACACAGGAATGGCTCATATTTCCAACGAGAAAATGTGAGAGTTAACGAAATACAGTATAGTCTTGAGCGGACCAATATGCCCTGAAGATGTTTACTGCGTACGCCTTTCAGTTCTGGATCCTCTTTCTTAAGGAGAAAATAAAGCTTGATTTTGCTACTCACCTGTGACACCGAGAGTGGAATGCCAACAAAAACCCTACCGTGAGGCTCAGAACCCCAAGCATGTTGCAGGAAAAAATTACTGACAGATGTCAAGATGCAGGAAGAATAAAGCGTGATTTAAGCTTCTACAACTTGATAGTCTCTGTGAAGCTGGATAGAGCAAATTAACCTATGCAGAAAAAAATATTGGGGACAACTGACAACCAATTATTCTTTCATAGATCTCAGGTTATGTCTGAGAAATTTCACTCTGTGTGATCGTATTATTCAGTGGTATTTCAGAACGCTTTCTTTGGATTTAAAATGTAAAATTAAGCTTTTTGCTTTAATAAATACATAGCTCAATTTATACACTGAAAAGTTGAATAAGCACTGCTAATATCAAAAGTTATGAAGTACGCTGTAGGTGCTGTCTGTGTTTTTCTAGCTTCATGACGCACTTCACTACCTTTTGCAGGAAGATCCCCGGAGGACTGTCGTCACTGGCCAAACCGTGGACCATGTTACGCATTTGCTTTCAAGTGGTACTACGACCACTACCACAAGAATTGCTTTCAGTTCTTATACGGCGGCTGCAACGGCGGACCAAACTTGTTTGACTCGAAGGAAGAATGCCTGGAAGTCTGCTTTCGTGAGTACTTCTCATAGCACCTTCGTGTGTTATCCGAAGGATTATTTTATCTAACAATTCGCCACGGCGCTCTTGCAAACAGCGACGCTTAAAATTTCTCGGACAGTAAAGCTACGATAATGTTTATAATGCAGAAGCGCTTTCACTGTGCAAGGTGTTTTTTCTCTTTTTTTGTGATGAATTTCCACCGGGAGAAACATTTGCAGCCCCTTTTGGTCTTCGCCTCTGAAGCGGAATCTTTTTAATGAGGATAACTCGTGCTGAGGTTAAAATATTCTTCTGATTTGCTCTAGTTTTGGGCAGCGCTGCAAAGCTTACACGATGTTGAATTCTTGAGATTCTTTTCGCAAAGCTGCCATAAAAATTTGTTTTAAATTCTGCTTACAAAAGTGTGGACTGTGACAGTAGCCTCCTTAAGCTTGCTCGCCTGCTGACGTTTTAATGAGAGAACTGAGTCTGAAAATAAATTGATTTTACATTTTATTTCAGCCCACAAACGCATTCCCCGAGGCTGCTGACGTCAATATTTTGTATGATGGAAACGTGGACACAAAAAATAAAATTTTTTCTGACCTATTAAAATATTCACTGTGATAACCATAAGCATTTCACTTCACATGAATGTGGATTTTCGGTGACATATTTTAACTCAGGAAAAGAAACTCAGCCGCAGAAGACTAACACAGCGTGTTCTGATCTACCAAAAAGAGGTCACAGGTGCGTATACGAAGCACTGCGTCCCAGAAAATCTAATTACCTGGGAAAGGGAAATCTTGTCCTCTTCGGACAACTGGTGGGCATCCGTTGGGAGAAAGCCTCCGTGGCTAAGCCAGTGAGCTGTTTCCTTTTATTTGTTGCCAGAATGAGGATTAAAATGCGCAATACAGACTAAATAAGAATGATCATGGTGTCAACAATGCTGCTAAGCAACAGCCGCCGTGCCGAGAGCTGTGAGGTTTTGAGAAATTCCCGATTTTACTCCGATCTTTCACGGCGAACAGATTTCTTAAAACATAGTTAAACACTTTTTCCACCCAAACATTCTCCTCATATAAAAAGTGCGCCTTCCTGTCTGCGCTAATGAAGACATAGCACAAAAATTAGCCGGTATGTTGCGCTCATTGCAGACATGTGTTTCTGGTTGAGTGTCGATGGTAAACCTCTTTTAAGGCTTGCTATTCATGACGCACATTAAATTGTGAATAAGTTCAAAAATTGCATTTCATAACTGAGAGGACAGAACACTACTACTAACTAGCCGTCTGCTTCGAATGATTATATCAGGCGCTATTCAGGCTATGACGCCATCGAGCCGTATCCTACTGTTAGGTTTGGCTCTCTGTTTTCTATTTCGGATCCATTTAGTCCTCTGGCATTTGCGAACTGTTGCTCGGTGGTGTTGCCGCAGCTTCCAAGAGTTCGTGGGGAGTGGCTTGACCATTGACCAACTGGCAGACGGACCTCATCACTGGCTACTTTTCGCTGCCAGTTGAGAGCTAGTACGCGCGGGCGATAGCAAAAACATTTTTCGACGTGAGCACTACCTCAGCTTTTTCATATCTGTGACTTGCACTTTGCCGATTTCGCCTCAGGCTGCCTTCACGCGGACGTCACGCTACAAGAAATGGCAAATCGATAACAAATTATTATAAAATACGGCCATTTATAGAAAACTTTTGCGCGCGTATAATGACCACGGTAATGTAGAATGATTGATAAATCATTGATGAATGATTGGTTGTAGTGTGCAAAGGAGGTAGGCCTTGCACCGACGCGGGAGTGCTGTGTACACTGGGAATTTTTTCGGGGATATATTGGTGACAGATGAGGAATTAAGGAAGTATGGATTGGTAAACGATGGTAACTGGGTAACTTGCCTTTTCTGTGCTAATTGTGAAATACTGAACAAGAAAAGCTGCCATTTTTTGACCTCACAAAAACGTGAGCACGTAGGAAATTATCTTTAGCGGCAAGATCTCACACGAAAAATTCCGAAGTTTACAACTTTTCACTATATGACGAGATTTTTACGACAATTACAGTTAAAAGATTTCGCGCGAATTTTAGTAGCTAATTTCTGGAAAAAACCCCGAAAATGAAGGACCATATGAACAGTGTGTGGCTTGTGTAGAACACGAAAAATGGTTACACCTACTTATAAGGTGAAGAAAATTTTATTTCACCAAAAAACAGGAGTTCGGCTTCAGTTTCCTCCTCTCTAGACCTGCGCCAACTTCGCGGTTCAATCTACTTTGACACATGCGGTACACTGAAGAGCTGCGCAGCGCTCGGAGATAGCATGCACTTAGAACGTGGCAATGAAAGATGTGATATCACTTTTCATGATCTTGTGTCAGGTGCTCCAGGTTCAAAGCACGCTGTTGGGAAGAGAACGTGATGTCAAAAGGTATGAAAGCAGCTCTTGAGTGGCCGTTAGTTTAAAAACTCTTGATTTTGCAATCCAACAGGTGGTGTTGAAAGGCTACCTTAAATATTGTGCACTTAGGGTAAGAAAACGAAAAACATAATAAACCACCCATCATGCTCCAGCAAAGGTCATCTATGAAGCACGTGTGTTATCAGAGATATCGGGAATTAAGAGCGACCACCTTGTTTTGTTTCTAAACTGATGCACCTAAGCGAGCCAGAAAAAAATACAGATTCACAGCTGAGAGTATGCTCTGGCCCGTTGACTCCTTTATTTACTTCCCCCTGCTTCGTGCTTTCCTGCCGTAGCACGAAAATATTGGGGAAATTGTAAAGATGCGATGCGCCGCCATCCTTGTGACGCGCCTTATTCATTTATAAACACCCTTGTGTTTTTTGAGGGTTCAATGACAGCCTCATCACAACAGACGTCACGTGGGTAACATGTCATCGCATGCAAGGATTTGCGAGAGAGTCTGTCATCGGACGTAGCCGCGTAGCGCGGGCATGGGAATTTTAAAGAATGGTTTGCAAAATAAGGACTCGTTTTTGATTATTTGCACGTGTCACGAACGGTCAGTGCGGTTTAGTTAAGCAGTGTACCCATTTTGCAGCCACTTCAAAAAATCTTTAACCTTTGAGGACTAAACTTAAATCGTTAAGAACAAATGCAACTCCGTGTGTGTCTTTAAAAATTATTTTGAAGTCTCCGAAGAGTCCGAACTGGAAGTTTCTTGGGGTCTGTTATGGAGCAGCAACTGCAGCGGTATTATTGCAGAATACATTTAAGGGCTGCTCACCAATGTTGATCCACATAGTGTACATTCCGAAAATCTTGACAAAGTGTGGTACCCGTCAAAATTCAAAACAACTCAAAGAAGCCGTATTTGTTCTGCCAATAAGTTGAACAATACGGCTCTATAGAGAACATTCTAATGGGAGAATTACAACCTTTGTCCGTAAAGTTTCGAGGCTGATTTATTTTCTTCTCTAGAAATGATTCCCGAAAACAAATGTTGGAGCTTATGTGTAGAGCCATCTTTTCGGGACAACCTGAGCTATTCAGGTTAATTGCTGAAGCAGCAGCTAGATGGCACTACATGTAGAAAATACGTTATCACCAGTCGTCTGCGCATTCTACTTCGAGTGAATGTGGAGAGATGGACGTCCGCCTCGAACAGCGTGTAAACATAAAATTCCGTGTGAAGCTTGAGAAGACAGCCACAGAGACGTATGAGCTCCTTCGTGACGCTTAGGGCAACGAGACATTATCGCGGGCACGAGTTTTCGAGTGGCACAAGAGGTTCGTTTCGGGGAGAACGTCGGTGGAAGACGACACAAGACAGGGGCGCCTTTCAAACTCACGGAATGAAAACAACGCTGCTCTGATCAGAGAACCCGTACAGCAAGACCGCACCATTACAGTCCGCATCCTATCAGATGCTCTCGACATTAGTAAAACAACATGCCACAAAATTTTGCGTGAGAACTTGGAGAAACGAAAGCTGAATGCCAGACTTGTGCCGCACTACCTCACACAGGGCCAGAAGGACACGCAGGCATCAATGAGGGCTGATTTGCTCTCCGAGGCAGAGAAGCCTGCTGCATTCGGCGACAGCATCATTGCTGAAGAAGAAAAAACATCATGCTTTGAACACGGTCCTCAAACAAAGAGGCAGAGCGCCGAATGGCAGTCCACAAGCTCTCCGGAGTCGAGAAAGGTGCGGCGACAGAAGACCAAAACAAAGATGATGCTGATAGTTGGTTTCGACGCCAGAGGTGTCATACAGCACCAGTTCGTCCCAAAAGGGCAGACGGTGAATCAGAAGTTTTATATCCGCGTGCTCCAACACATGCGTGATGCACTGCAATGCCGTCGCCCTGACTTATGGGCATCTGGACAACGGAGCCTTCTCCACGATAACGCAAGGCCGTACACTGCTCTCAGCGCGACAAAATTTGTCGCCCAGCACAGCATTACTGTACTTACCCATCCACCATACTCGCCTGACCTCTCCCCAAGCGATTTTTTCCTCTTTCCTCGTGTGAAGAGAGCCCTAAAAGGTCGCTGGATGGGGAGCGTGGAGGCCATTCAAGACGCCACGACAAAGGAGCTGACAGCCCTGCCAAAAGAAGCGTTTTCCAACTGTTTCCAAGACCTCAAGAAGCGTTGGAAGCTGTGTATAGACTGCAAGGGAGATTATTTCGAAGGGGTGCTGCACAAATGATTTCAAAATTAAACACCTTTATTAATGGACTCAGTCTCGGAACGTTAATGCGCAAAGTTTGTAATAGGATATATACTTGTCTATCGGTATTAATTATCTGTACAAAAATGGAGCGAATGTGAAATCTAAGAAGATATTCTATTCCCGCAGCTTGGTGGTAACAAGTGGAGCCCTGTCACCGTGAAATTGGCTCGCATTTGAAAGAAACGTACACGAAGGTCCTTAGGAGACTGAGATTTAACAAGCCATTGTATAGCTTGCATCCGCTGCCCTTCCCGTTTATGAATAGGTAGACTAAACTGTGCCCTCATAGCCACTAAGAACTGTGAAGTCACTTGTATTGCTGATAAGTTGTTTATCACGAAGCTATCTAAACAACAATTACGACTAGATATTCTCTATGTGTCGTGTCAAACTGCACTGGTTTTACGGCAATGATCTGTTGACTGAATGCAGGAGTGACTGATAATGTGAAAGAAGCTAGTGCTGCTTTGTTCTGAATTCACCATGTTGCTCTCTCTTAGATTTGTACAAATTCATACTAAATTTGTACGAGACCAATATTTAGGCATTTATTTAACAGGCGACCTAAATTGATGTTTTCACATGTCTCAGGCTAATAATGAATTATACCACGGCTCCTTTTTACTTTTGACGAAACCTGCGGCTAGCACCCCTTTGCTAAAGTCACTTGCCTAATTAACGCTTATTTGGCCCGAACTAGGAAATACATGCGTGGTCTGGGATGATTAACAAAGTAACCTTACTTAATTCTCAATGCAGTACAAATTCAATCAGCAACGTTCATCGTTCTTAAATACGAGTTTCGCGCACATAAAAGAGAGACACAAATAAAAGACAAATTGTCTCTTGCCTTTTATGTGTGGACAACTGGTCTGTAAGACCAACGATGCACCAACTAGCCCAACAAGATGTTCTAAACGCTCATCGTGTTGGCCTACTCTTAGGATCTAAGTGTCACTGACCTAAAGCGTAGCCTTACTCTCCAACCCTTGCCAGAATCTTTTTCATAACATCAGATTTCATTAATTTATTGGATGAATTATCAGCTTCACCAATCGCATGTATAACAGCGCGAATCACAGGAAGACCGTCTACACTTCTCATGCCGGACATCAATGTCAACATACTCTCATCTTATCTTTTTATAATGCAATTGTTTTTCAGTAATGCCCAGCGAGGCTTCCGTTTATTCTTTTCATGCGAAATACAACTCATATGTTACACAAATGACTTGCTTTGCGTTCTCGATCACGGGTCGCAGTCCGATTGTATATTTGTGGATTTTTCTAAAGCATCTGACAAGGTTTCTCATGAGCTTCTTTTTCTGGAAATAAAAAGCCTTAACATCGATTCCTCATTACTTGCATGGTTGCATTCCTCTCTTTGAAACCGAAGTCATTTCGCAACAGTGAATTACGTAAATTCAGATTCTTAGCCTGCTGGCTCTGGTGTGCCTCAGGGGTCCGTTCTTGGGCCCCTCCTCATCATTTATTTACATAAACGATTTACCGATTGCTATATAGCCTTCCATTTGTCTTTTGCCGTTGACTGCGATATTTACTGCTATATTAATGATCATAACGGCGTATCTGTTCTGCAGTCAGATATTAATAAGGCGCTCGATTTGGTGTAACCTGTGGAATGCGAGGCTGAAGATTACTAAATGCAAGCATTTGCCCGTTTCTCGTCTATCTACTACACACTCTACCTACTATATTAAGGCATCATTAAAACTGTGTCGTCTTAGAAAGATCTGGGTTTTTACGACCCTTCTAACCATTCTTGAAAAACCATTGTCGACTAGAATAAAAATAACATCAACTGCACCCTTGGTTACCTTCCTGGAAGTTTTTCATCTGCACCATGTTCATTACAAGTTTTGCTGTACACAACACTGAACCTCTCTAAATGCAAATCTTGCCCTGCCACTTCTTTCTCATCGCAGGTCAATAGCTTCATTATGTATACTTTTCGCAGAATTTTTCATAGTCTGTATCTTAAAGACTAGGTAATAAAAACGGCATCGTATATTTCAGCACCCATTGATCACAGCCACAAAGTTGGATGCCTCCTTGTCGCAGAAAATGTTTTCACGATACATTCATACCTCCAACATGTGTCAGCTGGAATACATTCCTCATTATATTGTTGAAATTCCTGAAACTTCGGCCTTTCGTAATGGCGTTATTGATTTTATAGAAGTGTGTGATTTTAAGTATGTATAATTTATTAGCCGTAGTATTTTTTGTCTGCTTTTTGTAAAGCTACCTTTCATAATGTTGTTATTGATTTGATTAAGAGTGTGCCTGTGAATATGTTTAATATCTTAACTGCTGTTTTTTTGTCGTTTGTACTTGTATGCGTACTTAATGCAATTCCCGCTCCCCTTTGGTAAATAAATAAATCCTTGCTCAGTAGTGGCGTGTCTGGTCTGTGTAATACGAAATGTTCATCCCGATTCAAGGTATTCTCTTAAAAGATGGGCATCGACATGTTAGGGGCGGCGAGCAGCACTCACTGCCGCTTAAACAAATACTGTTCCTCCTAGATTAAAGAATTTTCGCTAACTGGACGCTTACGCAGGCGAATATCTTTACACTTCGCAAAAGCGGATGTGCTACATGCTGGCGTGATAAAGCCGGGGAGCAAAAATCAACAGTAATGTGATTAGCTAGACATCGTGAGGCACAATAGTCAGCTTTTCACTTGCCACAACTTACATTTTGTATGCCCATTTCCCTACCTTGAGCAAACGAAAATCCTCGCACCATGGCGCTCTTCGGTCGCAGAGGCCCTCGCGCCATAAACATTCGCTATCAATATCATCAGATAAATATAGTGGAATGAAGGGCTCGTTACGATGTATAGTGGTGAAGAAAATTTTTGCAATGCAGTCGCACAAAAAAACAACAACTTTTATTTGGGCATGCCAGGCCAACGAAAAACATGCAAGCGAGATGGGACATGCGTGCTGCATCTGCTGGAACAAACACCAGGTGACTGACTACCTTGAAAGTGCCGAATAAATTTTTTATCTCGAATCTGCTTCCAGTAATCATTTCTTTGTGACTGCATATGAAGTAAACCAACACTAGCTGAAACAAAGACAAGCGTTTCTAACGATTTGATGTTTTGCCGTGCTACTCGCTCAGTAATGACTTGCATAATCATTTTGATGATCGGAAGTTTATTGGAAATTAGGCTGTGTTGTCTTCTATATTGTAATCAATTAACTTTCATGTAAAATTGAGTACACTATCACGTTTCACTTAATGATACCATAAAAAGATTTTCCTTACAATTTCCTTGGCTAAAATAAGTGTTGGGTTCCTGTACAGTGCGTTATTATTAGTCAGCGACAGAATTCTAACCCTACCCGGTTTACAAGCAAATTAATGAAGATCAACAATTTTAATTTCTTTGTGTTTTTTGCTTGTTCTGTGTATTTAATTAACTCATTTTGTACTGCTCCTCCTAATGAAGCCTGCCAAACGTGGCAGAATTGATGAGATTAATAAATATATGCAGCTCCCAGAGCTTTGTAGCAACATAGCTATGTACAGGTGTATGACACCTTTTCAGAGGCTTTTAAAAGCACTGCTCTTTTATTTTTCAGCCCAGATTTTGGTCGCGACAGTGGCATTTGATTTTGCAAACTTTGGGTTTCGCTCAAGTTGCAGGGTGCTCGTACTGGACTCTCCACCGCTCAGCGTGAATCAAGTACAAAGTTGGGAATATAATGTTGACTCTATTTTCAGCACAACATTTTGTTCTTTTTTTTCTAATCAACCAAAATTATATCTAGCCATGAACCTACCCTATGCACGCCGTAGCAAGGAGAATGATTGCGTACAGTTCAGCTGCACTGAGAGGGCCGCTGAATCTTTTATGTTCCCGCCACATTCCTCTTATTTTGTAGACACTCTGTTTTCCCCCTCTTCCGCATCTGCCATTGGCCCAACTACAGAAATGGTTTCGGCTTGCCACCAGCCGCGTGTGAAATGCGTAGTGTGGAAGCCCTTCGCGGATAATGCTTACGAGGTACTTCGAGAAAAATGCTATCTTCGATGTGCCAACATTTCTTGCGATTCCAATAAACCAAATCTCCCCCACAAGCTATAATAATAATAATAATAATAATAATAATAATAATAATAATAATAATAATAATAATAATAATAATAATAATAATAATAATAATAATAATAATAATAATAATAATAATAATAATAATAATAATTGTTTTTTTTTCGTGGAAAGGAAATGGCGCAGTATCTTCCTCATATATCGTTGTTGGACACCTGAACCGCGCCGTAAGGGAAGGGACATAGGAGGGAGTGAAAGAAGAAAGGAAGAAACAGGTGCTATAGTGGAGGGCTCCGGAATAATTTCAAAGCCCTGGGGATTCTTTAACGCGCACTGACATCGCACGTTAAAGATCCCCAGGCTGTCGGAATTATTCCGCAGCCCTCCACTACGGCACCTCTCTCTTCCTTTCTTCTTTCACTCCCCCAGAAGCTAGAGAATCCATAACTCAAAACCTGCCCTCACCTGTCGGCAGTCTGTACACGTTAACGATCCCTCGGTGTTCATAATTATTCCAGAGACCTTCACTGTGGCACCTCTTCCTCTTTTTCTTTCACTCTCTCTTTTCCCTGAAGGGGGGGTTGAGGTGCCCATTGGGAAGTGACTGTTACTGCGCCTTTCATTTCCTCAAAATGAATAATTTTTTTTTTCGGAAACCCAAAAATCAACCGTGTGTTGCGCGATGTCAGTGCGGGCAAAAGCCTTTCATTATGGTCCTCTTTCCCTTTTCTCTCTTTCAATCCAACCGGCACCAATGTCTCCCACGGCGCGGTGGAGGTGTCCACCCAGTAGCAGTACACTCTGTGTGTTTTGTCTCATAGAGCAATATTTGCTCTCGCGTACCGCTGGCCCTTAATCACTAGCTGCGCCACCTAGTTTGTTTGCATTCAAGCATGATGCCTTTAGTAACCCCAACTGCGGCCAAGTGGCGCTCTAGAAGCGAGCGATGAGCTTCCTTTTCTATAGAATCTCATTAAGTGGGTCAGAGGGACCTGAGCCTTTCGCTTTTAACCAGACGGTGTTCACAGCAAAGTTACGGTTTCATTAAGCGATGTGAAATCTTTTGTTTCAGTATACAGCACCGTTTACAGCGCGGATTAAACAGAATAGCCATGCTTTACTTCATTTTCTAGTATAATAGAACAGCATAGCAGCATCAATTAGAGCGCGAAGAAAAATCCCAGAGCAGAAGGTATTTATTTATAAATAAAAGATAGAACTAAGGTGGTTACCAAGCCTCTTCATAGTCGATATGAAACGCAGCTTAACAAAGTACACTAAAAAATGATAGACGAAATCCTCGTCGAAATCAAGAAGAATAAACGGGCTTGCGCAGGGCATGTAGTATAGGAATGCAAGATAATCGATGCCGGGTAAGGATAACGGAATGGATTCCAAGAGGAGGTGAGGGAATCGGGGGGGGGCTGCAGGAAGTTAGGTGGGCGGATGAGATTGGGGAGGAAGCGGCGATAGGATGGACGCGCCTTGCAGAGGACAGAGTTAAGTTTAACTTCAAGTTCGTCTTATTTACATCAGGACGATGAAGGTAAGCCCGGACGGATAAGTGAAAACAAAATTCGCTTGAAGGAGTCCGTGCGCTCTTGTACAAGGCCAAATACAACGAAGACAACAAAACGTAGTTAACAATAATTGCGATTTAAAGAGTAGCTGAAAAAAATAAAAGGCACTGCGGGCATATATTGTTAAAAGACAAAGAAAAGAGCATAAATGCCCACAAACATGATCACTGCAATCACATGATCGCTAGGTTAGCACATTTATCAAGAGAACTGAAAGTCACCGCTCCAAAACGACAAGAATGTAACGTGGGCTACATTTTTTCTACAGATATGCCTCTACTCAGCAGCTTACTTAATACATGTAGAACGGCAAAGCGCAACATAGAACGTCCGTATTCTGTAGGACAGAGGGGAACGCACCAGAATGACTGATTTCAAAATGCATATGTTGGAATGGTGGCTTTCAGGCAGGATAGTTCTAGGAACGTATTCTAGTGGTAGTGTATATATTGTTTTTATATCTCAGTGCTAAGCGATAATCATATAGGTATTGAGCTGGTGCAATGTGAAAGCGCGTGAAAAATTCATCTGTGTGCGCACGGTAATCCACATTTGCTATGTGCCGGACAGCTTTCGTTTGGAGCATGAATATTGCCGCACTTAGTTTAGCCATCACGCTACCGGCTCCCCCGTGCGGTCTGTCTTTGACCTTTGTCGCGCGCCGGACTTCATCCTCTTCTGCTCGGTGCTAGGCCCTGCCGGCTACGCTCTGCGCAGTGTGCTCGCCAGGTACTGTTCTGCCAGGGATTGAACGTCCTACCGGCGTCCGTGACATTTTTGGTGGAGGTGCTGGGTAAGATCTATGTACGAAGAGGTCCCAGGAACCTCCAGCGCTCAGCCACACCCCCTGGACACGACACCTGTCCACAAGTCAAGCCGCCGCTTGAAAGGCTTAGCTCCCGAGTACAATCCCCTGGCCGCGCCATCCCGCAAGATGACCTCTACGGTGGCCAGCCAGGCCTTCCAGCAAACTGTGAGTTCGCCACCGCTGCTTCTTCATTCGCCTCCTACGCCCGCGCCGTTTCATGGTGACAAGTTTGAAGATGTGGAGGACTTGTTGAACGGGTATGACAGGGTCTATGAATTTAATCTGTGGGACGAGGACCGCAAGCTTCGGAACGTCTACTTTGCCCTCCAGGACGCCGCCAAGACGTGGTTCGAAAACCACGAGTCCGCCATCCACACCTGGCAAGACTTCCGGCGCCAGTTGCTGGATACGTTCAGCAGCAACGAGCGGAGGGAGCGTGCTGAATTGGCCCTGCAATCGAGAGCGCAGCAGCCAAACGAGAGCGTGGCGATGTTCGTGGAGGACATGACCCGGCTTTTCAACCGCGCTGATCCTTCTATGTCGGAAGCCAAGAAGGTGCGCCATTTGATGCGGGGCGTCAAGGAGCAATTGTTCGCTGGGCTCGAGCGCGATCCTCCGGCTACAGTCGCAGATTTTGCAAAGGAGGCGGCAGGCATGGAGCGCGCCCTGCAGCAGCGGTTTGCGCACTACGGCCGTTCCTCAAACATCACTGCTGTGGAGTGCCACATGCCGAGGCCCGGGGATGAGAACACCTCCCTCCGAGAGCTCATCAGGAGCATCGTTCGCGAAGAGCTGCAGAAGCTTCGCTCTGTGGAGCAGCCTCCTAGTGTCACCGCCATCTCGGAGGCTGTCCGTGACGAGATACGCCGCACGGTGCAGCCCACTCCACCGCCGCCACCGCCAGCGCCCTATGTGATGACATACAGCGAGACATTGCGAAGTCCTGCGCCACCACCGCCGGCGTTCTACTCTCCTGCCCCTACCGCGCCGTCCCACCGATTCCCGCATACGACAGCGCTGCCAGACGACCGCCCACCCGTCACGAAGGCAAACATGTGGCGAACGCCGAACAACAGGCCCCTGTGCTTCCATTGCGGCGAAGCAGGCCACATCCGTCGTCACTGCCCGTACCGCCGGATTGGCCTGCGCGGCTTTTCGCCCGACGCACCCCTGCCGCGCTCTGGTGAACGACCCCGCGAGATCGATCAGTACCTAGCGGCCAACGTCCCACCTGTACCCACTGCCCAACGTCAGTCCAGGTCACCGTCGCCTCGACGGTTTTCTTCACCAGTTCGCCAGTCCTACGTCCGGCAGTCCTCCAGCCCGCGCCGGGAAAACTGAGGACGGCGACCCCCGGAGGTAGGGCCGCCGTCACCGGACATAATGACGAACATCCTCCGCTCACCGACGTTAGCATGCGACCCGACCTCCGACCCCACTCCGGGACGACCTTTCGACGCCCAGAGACGCCTTCTTCGCTTGACGCCTCAATTGGACAATCTGAACGACCCTTAAGTCCGACGACTTTTCGACGAACGGAGACGCCTCCGCTTGACGCCCTAACCCGACCGCGAGAACGATCCCCTAGTCCGACCTCCCTCACACAGCGTTTTTCTGACGGTGACCAAGCTTCGGCTGAAATCTCGGTCATCGTTGATGGCCGCCGCGTGACTGCTCTCGTAGATACCGGCGCCGATTTCTCCGTCATGAGTCGTGGTCTGACGCTTGTCCTGAGGAAAGTACTGACACCTTGGCCTGGAACACACATCCGGACAGCTGGAGGCCATCTGGTGACACCGCTTGGCGTCTGCACAGCTAGAATGGAGATTCGTGGTGTCACCTTCACTGCCTGCTTCGCTGTGTTGGCTCATTGCTCGAAGGACCTCATCCTCGGGTTAGATTTTCTTCGGGAACACGGTGCGATAATCAACCTCCGCGAACTTGTCGTGACGTCCTCACCTCATTGTGCCATAGCCGACAGCAGCGAGCCCGACAGGCCTGTTTTTCGCGTGTTTGATGACAATGTCACGCTACCACCACGCTCCAGTTTGTTTATTACGGTGGAATGCTCCAACCCACGCACTCCTCACGGGGTTGCGGAAGGTAACCTGTCGTTACTGCTGAGTCAACAAGTCTGCGTTGCGCGGGGTGTTACTTCCCTCCGCGGACTTCGAACGCAGCTTTTTGTTACGAACTTTAGCGCCGAATACCGCCACTTGCCGCAAGCCACCGCCATAGCCCATTTAGATGAAATTAGTGACTCAGTCTCCCACTGCGCCTGCTCCCTCAACGATACCCATGCATCGACGTCTGACACCCCCGTTATGACTGACGTGAACCCCGACCTAACCGCCGATCAGAAACACCGCCTCCACATGATCCTCGACTCTTTTCGTGACTGCTTTGCGACCACTTCTAAAGTTCGACAAACATCGGTCGCTAAACACCGCATTGTAGTGGATGAAGGTGAGAGGCCTATACAACACCACCCCTATCGAGTGTCTGCGAAAGAACGGGAGGTGATTCGGAGGCAGGTTGAGGAAATGCTCCGCGACGAGGTTATCCAGCCGTCAACAAGCCCGTGGGCTTCGCCCGTTGTGCTGGTCGCCAAGAAGGATGGCACTCTCCGATTCTGCGTCGACTATCGTCGCCTCAACAAGATTACTAAAAAGGACGTTTATCCGTTGCCCCGAATTGATGACTCGTTCGATCGCCTGCTTCATGCCCGATACTTTTCCTCTCTTGATCTACGCAGTGGGTACTGGGAGATCGAAGTCGATGAACGTGACCGTGAAAAGACCGCGTTCATAACGCCTGACGGTTTGTACGAGTTCAAGGTGCTCCCCTTTGGCCTGTGTACCGCTCCTGCCACCTTTCAAAGAATGATGGACACTGTCCTGGTTGGCCTCAAATGGCAGTCGTGTCTCGTCTATCTTGATGATGTGGTTATTTTCGCTGCGACCTACGAAGAACATCTCAAACGCTTGAGTGCAGTATTGACGGCCATCCGATCAGCCGGTCTATCTCTAAAACCCGAAAAATGCCACTTCGCGTACCAACGGCTTAAGTTTTTGGGCCATGTTGTGACACCTGAGGGTGTCAGCCCCGACCCCGACAAGACGGCTGCTGTAGCTGCGTTCCCGACTCCCACTTATAAGCGAGCTGTGCGCCGGTTTCTTGGCCTCTGCGCATATTACCGACTCTTCGTGCAAGACTTCTCCAGGCTGGCTGAGCCTCTCACACGGCTGACAAAAGACGATCAGCCTTTCGTCTGGGCACAGGAACAGCAGGACGCCTTCGAAAAGCTCCGCAAACGCCTACAAACAACGCCCATTCTTGCCCATTTTGACGAGGAGGCGGATACAGAACTTCACACCGATGCCAGCAACATTGGTCTCGGTGCAGTCCTCGTCCAGTGGCAAGATGGTGTTGAGCGTGTGATTGCTTACGGCAGCCGCACGCTGTCTCGGTCCGAGGCCAATTACTCAACCACTGAAAAGGAGTGCCTAGCTGTTGTGTGGGCGATAACGAAGTTCCGGCCCTACTTGTATGGTCGCCCGTTTCGGGTCGTGAGTGACCACCACTCACTGTGCTGGCTCGCGAATCTTAAAGACCCCTCGGGCCGGCTAGCTCGTTGGAGCCTTCGCTTGCAAGAATTTGATGTAACAGTTGTCTACAAGTCGGGCAACAAACACAGCGATGCAGACTGCTTGTCCCGTGCTCCTATCCCGTTCAGCTCTGATGACCTCGAAGATGACCCCCTCTTTATTGGTGCTCTGACCACGTCCGACCTCGCTCAACACCAGAGGGACGACACGGAATTGCGGCCACTCATCGATTATCTTGAGGGTACCGCCTCGTTACCGCCTCGTCTATTGCGCGTGGCTTGTCGTCGTTTTGCTTGCGAGATGGCGTCCTCTACAAACGAAATTACGCCCCGACGGACTCTGGTTACCTGCTCGTGGTTCCAACGGCGCTCCGCACTGACGTTTTGCAGGCATGCCACGTCGAGCTTCCTTCCAGCCACCTCGGGTTTTCTCGAACGATGGCACGAGTTCGTCACCGTTATTACTGGCCCAGGCTTTCTGCGACTGTCAAGCGTTATGTACGTACTTGCTGCGAGTGTCAACGTCGGAAGAAGAAACCACCTTTCAAGCCGGCTGGCTTGCTCCAACCCATTGCTCTGCCGAGAATTCCTTTCCACCAAGTCGGCATGGACTTACTGGGCCCATTTCACACGTCATCATTGGGTAACCGGTATATTGTGGTTGCTACCGACTACCTCACCCGGTATTGTGAGACGAAAGCCCTTCCCCGCGCCACTGCTGCTGAAATTGCTGACTTTTTCATCATCAGCATAGTCCTCCGCCATGGCGCCCCTTATGTTATTTTAACTGACCGAGGCACAGCGTTCACGTCCACGCTTAATCAGGAAGTTATGTGGCTCAGTGGCACAAGTCATCGTAAGACCTCAGCTTACCATCCTCAAACCAACGGCCTAACCGAGCGCCTCAATAAGATTATCGCTGATATGATTTCTATGTACGTCGACGACGACCATAAGAACTGGGACGAAATCCTTCCGTACGTCACGTTTGCTTACAATACTGCCCTTCAAGAGACGACGGGGTTCACGCCATTTCGTTTGGTACACGGTCGTGAAGTCGTGACTATGTTGGACACGATGTTGTTGCCCGATATTGCAGGCCCATCCGTTGCCGACGCTGATGCATTCGTTCGCCATGCAGAGGCTGCCCGCCGGCTGGCTCGGCAACGAACCTACGTGCGGCAAGACGTCGATGCTCACCGCTATAACCTCCGTCACCACGAAGTCATTTTCCAGCCTGGCGATCAAGTGTGGGTTTGGAGCCTCATCCGTCTGCGCGGTCGCTCCGAGAAGCTTTTGCGCCGTTACTTCGGCCCCTACGAGGTACTCCGCCAACTCAGCGACGTTACGTATGAAGTGCGCCCGCAAGGGAGTGTTCGTTTTTCCAGACGCCCGCCGACATCCGAAATTGTGCACGTCGCAAGACTCAAGCCATACCATGCCCGCTAGGACAACTCTCACCACGTTCGGTGCCTGGGATTCTGTTAACACCAACACGTGGCTCCCCCTCACTGTCAGGCATCGAGTCGATGCCTTTCCAGAGGGGAGGGGCAATGCCGCACTTAGTTTAGCCATCACGCTGCCGGCTCCCCCGTGCGGTCTGTCTTCGACCTTTGTCGCGCGCCGGACTTCGTCCTGTTCTGCTCGGTGCTAGGCCCTGCCGGCTACGCTCTGCGCAGTGTGCTCGCCAGGTACTGTTCTGCCAGGGATTGAACGTCCTACCGGCGTCCGTGACAATATTTTATTTACTTTGGTCGGCGTTGTGTTGCCCCATAGAGATAAGGCGGAGGCCTTTGTGCCCCAGTGGGCGTAGCCGGGCTGATGATGATGATGACAAGCACAAAAAAGCTAGAAACCAGAGCGGTACGGTAGCACTGAAAATAAAAGTAGCATAGGCAGTCATCAGGGAATGTTAATGGCAACAGATTGCTTGTCTAATTAACATTATTATGAGGCGATCTCTAAAAAATGTCTCCCTTGCAGGCATTTAGAAATGGCTTGATGCCACTCTAATTACCAAGGCGCACTTAGAAGGAGAAGCCAGCAATGGCCAGCGGCGTTATCACGATCCAGCCCTAACTACATCTAAGAACAAATCTGTCATGAAGTTTTTTTTGGAATTGAAAAACAGCACAAAAACTGGAAGTGCGAAAAGGAGAGGAGGGACACACACAGAGGGCTGAACCCACGTTGGTTTTCTCTCTGGGTTTCTTATTTTAACGCTGCACAGAGCACACGGGCTTCTGAATTTTAAGTCGTTGAAAATGCGGCCGCCTAGGCCGGGTTAGACCCCTCGACCTACATACAGCTCGGCAGCCAAACGGTGTAGACACTGAACCACCGTGGCGGGTATACCAAGTGGCTAAGGGTTCGTCGCTAAGCTGAAGGCATTTCCGGCGACGGAACCAAGTTTTAGTAGTGTAGATATATTCGTGGAAGAAGGCCTACCCGCGTAGCGCATGCGCTATAGCCACCGTGCGCGCGGGGGAGGGGGGGGGGCGCTGAACATTGCCAGTCACTTTAAGCAACCAAGCGCCCAACGAGAATTCGCCTGTGGTTTATTAAAAGATAAGAGGAAAAGAAAAGAACAGAAAAGAGAAAAGCCCAGCAGATGACAGCCGTGATAAGGGTGTCCGAGAAGAAAGCGGACTCTACTCGCAGAATCGGAGTAAGCAAACAGAATACCTTTCTTTACTCCACGCAGACTTCCAAGTTCTCACAGCGGTTGTTCTTGTTCTTTTTTAGGAAATTGGCGTTGTTTTTTCCTATTTTCTCCGGAACTCTGCTGGTTATTCATAGCTCTCGAATTCTTAGCTTAGCCGATCCCCCCAGTAAGAATGCCCCGTGTTCTGCGGTGAAAAACGATATATCAGAAAAAAAGGCTCTGATTCTGCTCCCATTGCGTACAAGACCTTTAACGGGCCTTGTATAGGCTACGCCTTTTTCTAGGCATATAAACCCACACCTATATTCGACATCTAGTTATCAGATGCTAGTGATAACTTTCACTAAATCTTCGCATCTTCAATCAAAAACTGCGCCACTGTTGATGGAACTGCAACACGTCTCCTCGTTTGTAATGAATGAACATCCAAGGAAATTTGTGCGGGAGAACGTGTATATGCGTTCACCGTACGCTAACCGTGTCAGGCTAACTATCATGTCTTTGTGTCATAGATTACCAGTTATTCGCACTTTTACTCCGATAACTGTTGATGGGACACCTTCTGCAAATTAGGTACGCGACCTCTCTGACAGCGCGTAATGTCGCGAAAAACGTGTCATTTAGCTGCCGAGCCGTAAGCCCGTTCCGTGATAGGGCCTGGCGCTTCATGTACTCTTTGCCGTCATCAAGGGGGGAACGCGTTTGCAAAACATGGCGAAATGCAAATCATGTGGCCGGTGGGTGACATCCTGCAAACATAGATTGAGCTGAATACTGGGAGGACGCGCTCATGACTGTCTGTATATGTACTACGCAATAAATTCTGCAAGTGTATAAAGGTACATTTCAAAGAAAAAATTATGACGTGCACTCAATTGTCCTTACGTAAAGAAATGCGAGAGCTGTGTGTGATTCGTCTCCTGTGCCATCTTCTGGGCCAGCGCCGTCCATTGTGAGGGGGTTCTTCAGCGGGTGCCTCAAGATGGCGCTACGGCTGCACGCCATGCACGGAGGAAATTTGCCGGAAACGGAGAAAATTTGTTGCTCGCTTGACTGCGACATCGGTGATTAAAATGCTAATAATTACTCATGTAGGCCCGAGTACATATCTCGAAGGTACGTTTTTAGTAGCTGTGCATTCACTAGACCCGCCTCTATTAAGCTTCAAACGTCGAAGTGCAGTGCTGTCACTAGCCGCGGCATTTGTAAATAGTGTGTATATGTCCCCTTCTTGTACGTAGATTACCTCGTGTACTGAAAACCATGCTGGCAGAGAACGAAAGAAGTGTCGCACGTGCCGCACGCTGGCGGCCTGGTTTCCGTTTCCGCCTAGTCCCAAATTTTCGTTTCTTAACCCAAGTTTCATTTCTTATTATTTTAATTACCATACACTTGCGGACACGTTTTTGAACAGCCACTGTCGACAACTTCCGTCCACGTAACTCATGAGCCGAGAAAAGCTTTCGCCTTATAATGATGTCTGCGCAGCCCTGCATGTGTTTGCGAGAAAGTTTACGGAGCCCTTTTTTAGGCACGTCTCGTAGTAATACACTCTTGATTTGGCAAGTGAAACCACATTACCTGGTAGTGGCAGACGCGTACTGAGCTTCGTTTAGGATTTATGGGACGCAGGGCATGCAAACAGTTTAAAAAAAAGTGTTGGCGGGCTCTGTGTCACACACTTCCTCACCCGACAGTGGGGGGCAAGTTAAAAACACGTCTTATTTTTTGTGCATGAGGCTGCAAATGTCTCAGGCATTGCCTAATATGTATGTCTAACACGTGCTTAATGTATTTTGGTGCTGGACAACTTGGCTGTAATTACGACCGGATGAATACATGAAATTTCTAAAACGATCATTTTAGGGAGCTCTACGAGCGATCACAAGAACATCAAATTGTCTTGTTTCATTTTCGGAATAAATCTTTTTTCTGGCAGCCGCAGTTAGATTAAAGCGTACTTAGTGAAGCTAAATCACCTTACACCAGGAACCGTGTTGACGAGCAGTTTTTGTGACTTCTCCGGCCTGTAGAAAAAGAGATAAGACAAAATATTTTTTCCTTAGCAAGCGACAAGGGAGGTATGCGTCTTTCCTCCTCGCATTCCCTGAATCTGTTTATCAGACATTTTGTCTGCAGACACTACATCCAAACAGACATTGGAAGCCGAATGACCAAAAGCTTCAACGCTCCGTGGGTATACTTTAAGTTATAAATCTTATTTTCAGTTATCAGTCTCAGTCGCGGGTCTCAACTTACAAGCAAATAATTCTTAAGTGGTCAGCTGCGCATATATTTGAGCAAGAGATTTGCCGAAAGTCCATAAAAATTGCTTTTAATGGTCTTCAGCTGCTGTTATGTTGAGTATATATAATTTTTTTGCGCGCTATAAGCGCATGTGCTCCGCTGAACGCAGTGCAGTATCCCTTCGAAGAAAAGGTCAGCATACGCGGGCGTTTAGACAACTTCGATACCGCGCATGGACGCTTCTCTTTTACAATGCACAATGAACATCTCCAGAGAATAGTGTACCGGTGAGGCGCCGCGAAAACACATGTGAGTGCAAAAAGCACAAACCTGCCTCTACTTCGCGGCGCACATATGTTTGGATGCTGGGCTAAGGTTTTGCAGAAACTTGTATTTCTACCGGTCTATGCAGCACGCCAGTCTCCCGGGGTGCTTGGTCTGAAATAAAAAGACCTTGAAGCCAAGAAAATACGTCCACGTATTCATGTCGTGAAGTATACTGACTGGTAAAGGAAAACGATGAACCGACAGGTTGCGCTACTAGCAGTGTTGTTCGTACGCCTGTTCTTGTTGCCGTATGGAAAAGGTATATAAGTACGAGAAGCGCTCTCTAAACTAGGCTAATCGGGAGCCAGGTGGAAAAAGTGTTCTTTTTCATACACAAAGCCTGTATCTATCAGAAACTAGTGCTACTTTTTTAGTTTTGGGCGAAGTGCGACTTGGAGGAAGACCATCACTCCTTTGGTTGTGGTAACAACATACCGAACGTGTAATTCATTTATTAGTTCCCACGAGGGGGCATAGTTTAGTTTATCGATTCATCACCTCACTATGGCCAAGATGTATAGATCAAGGTTGATGTTTAGTCGTGCCTATAGAATACAAGAAAAAGCAGAAAAGAAGGCGTTATTATTTACCCGTTAACAAGCGGCGAACAATTATGTGGCGTGTCGCGTATTTATGCCATTGTTTCATTCCGTTGCTGCGATGCTAGCAGCGTAAGTCGGGAAGGCAAGGAGGTGCGGAAAGAGCAACTACTTCCAAATGCAAGTCACACTATCTTGGTTTTCTTGATGCACGCAGTTATCTTTCCGACGTATTGTGAACCGGGCAAGCATGAAGCAGGAAAACAAAAATCCAGAGCGACAGTTAATTACTTTATCAGTTGGTGATGGGAAAGCATTACAAGCTGTTCATACCTTTACTGGACATGACGACCTGATGGAAAGTGACGTCATTTCTTTTCTGCCAATAGATGAATTTTATGACCGAGAACACATCGTTTTTTTTTTTTTGACAAATCTTTGTTGTTCTCGCGTTGAAAAAAGCGCTGATATATGTAGGTAATACAATGGGTGCCTCTGCTTCAGCAACGCATTCTCATCAAATTGTTCTTAGAAACCGCTGCATTTCACCGTGGCAATGCTAAGGAGGCTCTCCTGTTTTCCAGCGAAGGTGTTAATTGCTGTTTGTGCGGCCTTGGTGGTGTAGCCACATCCAGTCACGTGCCCATTCCCTATAAAATTCGTATTCAGGTCGGGCGCGAGCTAATTGTTGAGTAAGCTGCTACGCGTAGCTGTTCCCCACGATCAGATGATATCCATGGCCATACTGGGCGTTCCTGGCGTTTCTCGTAATATTCGTCGTCATCGGATGGGACGTGCAGTCTGAAGACGCCGCTAAATGTTTCTAAACGCCTCTAGGGCACTTAGGTAGTGTCACTCTAGGAGTTCTTAGTAATTACCATGACAGGTGCGGTACCAGCCATAAAGCAATTAAACGGTGACCTAAAATAACTGTTCAAAGAAGGCTTTAAACGGGCGAGATGATGATACTGAGTAACGCGCAATTAAAACAACGCGATTAAAAGCTCGCAGGAGGATTTCAATATTCGGTAAAGTTATTCGTAAGCAGGACATCGCGCTGAAGAACCAAGCTGGCGCTGTGAACGACGCTTGAATAATTCATTTGCCATAAAAAAATTATTCACTCAATAGCAGAAATAACATACTACAGCTGCGCTGTTATGAGGTTTACCAAGTAGCTTAATTGTGTTGCGATTTTTAAAAGTAATTTTTCGATTCGAGCAAAAGCTTGGGTGACCTGTTTCGCTTAGCCAGACATGCCTGTCGTGTCCTCTACATACAGTCATTTGTGAAGATTAAGTTTTTAAACGCATTGGCATTTGTTTTCTCTTCCCAGTGACCCCGCCATTGCGGACGCCAAAGAGTGGGGCGCGACGTGTTTCCTAAAATACAAAGTGCAAGTCTTGCACTGGCAAGTCATTCCGCCATCACCACGAATGAGGAAGTAAGGAATAATTATAAAATTACCTTTATATCCCACGCCAGCGCTAAACAGGTTACTGGGATCACATGACAGAAGATCCGAAATTTCCAGAGGACCGACTATTCAACCCATGCATTATTACATACTCTTACGGTAGCAGTCAGCTCTACAGTTTACGAGAAGAGTATACTCCAAATCTTACGAGGATGTCAGAGCCATTTAACTAAAAGAACGTCTTACACTGATCTGTTCCCTTGAAACTATGGAATAGAGAGCGATGACTTCAGCCTTTGATTAGGTTTATGGACCTTCCGGTCTGTACACTGGTGTGTCAATACTAAGAGCTATTTTTTGCATAACTGCAATGCAAATACTACCCTGATAGGACAGGGAGCAGAGCAGAACCTTGCGAGTTGGTATCTGGCGTAGCGGTGGGATCCGGGAGTCCGGGAGTGAGGGCGTATCGACGCATAAACCTGATTTAATGGGAACTGTCATGGGTCAGGGGGAGACGCTTTGACGTGCTGGTATTTGTGGAGACTATATCTGCTGATGAAAAAGGAAGTGGGGGGTGGGGGTGGGCGTTATGGGAGCTTTCCAGATAGACCTCCTTTGGACAATAATAACATAAAATAAACATTTGGTTCTTGTAGGCAGCCTCCTGACCTCAAAATATGAAGCCTGCCATGAATTCAGTACATATCCAGACAGTATGATCTCCGATGAGCTAAAATATCTTCCAGACGATTTTCCTGTGCATTGGATGAAAAACTTCAGGCTTTATTTAAATGGCCAGTAATATGCTTCTTTTCAAATTTTCGAGGGCCCTACACTAGAAAGAGTGCTTAATTAATAAATGCATCATATAGTTTTATGAAATTGGTTAAGGATTCATTAGAGGCTGTTGAAATCAAGTACGAAGGAATAATAATTGTACGGTATAGTGACAGTAAAAGCCGTGAACCAGTGAAGCAGAACCAAGCTCTTATGAATCAAGCGCTTGAGCCGATATTTATTATTGGAATGGAATCCCCGCTCTCTGCAGCGTGGCGTAAGCTCGAAAATCGGCTGGCAGCCGTCCCTCTTAGTACAAGAGCAGGCGGTATTGAAAGGAAAGCCAGCAAACTCTATTATTTTAGAGCTATTTTTCCAGATGTTGGAAGCTTCGTGTGGAGTATTATATCAATTTTAAGTTACGTGATAGGATTGCTTTGCGCTCTGGCGACGGAATTTGGGCACACTAGGCGATCTACGTTTTCTGCAGATGCCCCAGAACAGCTACGTGCTTTAAGAAAAAAAACGAACTGAATTTTTGGTTTTCCGTACATAAACAAGCGACATTTACAGATAGTATGCGATAAAGAGACAGAGAGAGAGATAAAATGGGAGGAGGAAAGCAGGGATGCTAACCAGAACGGTGTTCCGGTTGGCTACCCTGCACTAGGGGAGAGGGATGAGGGGATTGAAAAGCGAAAAGTACAAGGAGCGCAGTAAAAATGTGTCCCTCAAGCAAGTCGCTCTCAGCTGCTGAACACAGTGTGGTTTCCTTTAGTACCGCAGTGTCTATTCATGTTGCGGGTTTTGGCTGATGAACTCAACTGCCACCCGACCGGCTGCAATTCAGCTGAGCCGCAAGAACTGGATGTAGCACGTCCAGTACTCGCAGCGCGTTGTGTGTTGTTCGCGGGCGCAAGCCAGAAAACAGACCACGCAGGACATTCATAAAGAATGTGACAATCGCAATCACTTAAAGATCTTGGCCAAGGTCTAGATCACGGCTTTTGCCTGGTTCTGTCGTAGGCTTTGGACATTGTGAGTGCTGCCCAGTGGGCTTGCTTGACTTCAGTAATGGTGGCCAATTAATATCAGAGGCAGTGGGTGTGGCGTCACCAGACGCCGGGCACCGTTGTTCTAGTGTGGTTGTTGGAGGAAGCGGACAAACAGCAGTGGTGCTTGAGGCCTTCCCTTCAAAGGTGATTGCCTTCTTTGAAGATCTTTGGCGGCGCGAACGACGTCATCGCACATTTGCAGCGGCCTCTCACTTCGTGAATTGGCCTCGCATCATCCGTTTCAGTAACACCTGTTAATTCTTTAAACGAGTGCCGTCTTTCGAGGCAGATTCGTGAGGGCTACGGCGGTTGGCGCACATCAAGGCATTCGCGCGGCCAATATTACCGCTGTGCGATTCCGAGTATCTCGTGCACAAGATGGAGTTGTTGCAGACGGGGCTCACGTGACCGATCCTCATGCACTTCCTGCACTGTAGCGGCTTTGATACGAAAACTTGAACTGGATGTCTAAAGGGCCCAAATTTCACGCATGATAGTATACAGTCGCCCTTGAATGTCAGCTTTATGCATTTCGACCTTCTGAGGCACTGAACCTAGATTATCGAAATGCAGTTGGTCGCCGTATTGAATAAGATGGGCAGATCGGCGTCACAGATGGCAGTGTCGACGTTGTAAACTTCGCCAGCCTTATGTGCCACAGTCTGTGAGGATAAGAGGGCGTACGTTAATACTACCGAGTTCGCTGATGGCTGTGAAATTTTCTAGCGCGGTTCGCGCGTTCACGTCAATGGTAATGGCGTTTTCATAGGGGTTTACTCTCACGCCTTTATCCCCTGCCGTTCTGAGGCATCTTAGATGCACAGGGGTGGCTTGCCTGTTCTAGAGGTTACTGTTGTCGGATGATTCCTGTGGCGCAAACAAGACGGTATGAGCCGGGGCAGTGGGTGACAACGTGAATTTAACAGGGGGTGCATCTGCCTTTTCGTAGTGATCGCGCGCAATTGCACCCTCGCTAGTTGAGTGAACTATTTCTCGGTAAAGAAACAGGACCTCGAGAGGACCCAGTGTCCGCCTGGCTATCTGATCTCCAATTTCGTACAGCATATGTCTTTCGTTGTAGGGATGATGTAGCAGGAGACTACATAGCCGGCAGCATGTTCCTTTAGGGCGATAAAGTTGCTCTGTCCTTGCCAACCTCTGAAGTTTACCCTGAGGCGCTTGTTTTGCTCTATCCTTCAGTAAGAAGGAACAAACGCAGTGACAAGCGCCATCAACAATGCTTTCAAACACTGGGTACATTGTTTACTTCTCAATGTAGATTGTGACGCCACACCTACTGCTCTTGCGGCAGCGACCTCTAATGTTTTGTGCCCTGAACACGTCAGTGAGCTTACAGAAAAAAAAAAAAACACCCCGCTTTGTGTGACAGCTGGCGCATCAATCGCACAACCTGCGCCTTGTAAACATACTCGCGTAGATCATGAAAGAAGCGGTTTTCGGTTGAGGTCAGGACACAGCAATATTTTTAGCTGGGCTTGAGTGGCTCAGCAGTGACTTAACTCATGATGTTCCTATTGCAAGGTGATTGGCTTGGGAATAAAAAGTCCACAGAGGCACTTACTATACTATGTGTTGCAATGCAATACCATTAGTAGCTGTCGGTTTCATTACCGGAAGTGACGTTAATTGTGGCTTGGTGACGTCACTCCAGCCCTGTTGACGCTACTCCTCTCCAGGCAATGGGAATTATTCAGTCTTGGGGCGTCACTTACCTCCAGCCAATGTGTAAATTTTAAGACCGACGAATCATTTTTGCCCATAAGGCTTCAAGTGCTACCCAACGTGTATGGTTATTTAGTTCTATACTCGTTTACTATAACTGCCGTTAAAAGGCAGGTATTAACATCACTGTAGACAGCCAAGAGAGCGCGCACGGATTGGCAACTCTGATTTCAGCACTCTGTCTAACAGTTTTTGTATACGACGTCTCACAAGCATGGTAATTAATGGCGGAATCTAAGAGTATCCTTGTGTATTCATTCTTGTTTTGCCATTTGGGGGCCTTGACCGCAGTCTATGATTGCGGTAAAACAGAAATTCTACTTAAGGTCCAGCATAGAACGTCAGAGCTGTGATACTATAGCTGGGCCACAAAGACGGTACCAGACTTCAGCTCTGCAGGAAAGATAGTTTCATATACACGACACACAGTTCCAGTTTTACAGTGTGGCGGCATCTCAAGAATGTTCGCTGCGGGACATGACAGTGCCTTTGGCTTGACTAAACATTTAAATCCATGACAGGCACCCATACACAAAATGGCGCTTGCCTCCAGCCACCTACTGCGGGGAATTGCAGCAAGGTTGAAAAAAAGTGGAGCTACTACGTCAATTCAAATCACTGCAGAGAAGGGACGGTCTGCTCAGATCAAGAAAACGCGTTTGAGGACAAATACAAATGCGCTCGAGCATGCCCACCAAGTAAGTGCACTTGTTATCAATAGAGTGACTGATTATTATTGCGGTAGTTTCTCAAATATTGTGTGGTTGTGGACACTTTAAGCATGATTCAGGCTGGGACCAAGCTGAAGCTGTTTGTCGCCACAACGGCAAGAATGACAGTAGAAGGTATGGTGGAGAGGACGGGGGACGGAGCCTCTCTAATATCTATTCAAGTTTGGTTGTTCGTTAGAAAAGTTAATATTTTTTTAGTGTAGTTCAATAGAAACCATGTAGTTTTCAACAAATATTCCTGCTTACAAAAGTAATCAAGAACAAGAGGCGGTCAGAAGGGAAGCCTCAGTACGGTCATTTTATAGCAGCTGATTACTCGTCTGTTTGCTGGTTGCTTTCTGTGTCCTCTTTCTGGCATTTCTGCTGCAACCACCGTAAGGTAACAAGTTCACTTTACCACACTTTTGATTTTCAGTCCGTTTGTCAATGTTTCAATAAAAAGTGCTTATTTTTGTACGGGAAAATTAGTTTGCTTGTTGAAACATTGGCCAGTGGACTCTGGCTTACCTACCAACTGGTATCTATTTTTGTCTTTTTAGCAGGCTATCTCACGTCCTCTTTCATCCTGTTTATCTCCTAACATAAAATTTTGATTTATGGTGTCTTAGACTTATTTCTTTTCGAATTTTTGTGACAATAGCCCAGAACTCTGCATATTACAGGAAGGCTGAATATTGTCACTTGTCACTGTTTTGCGAACACTGTTACACTAAGAGTGCGTGCTCGAACGGTTTCTGGTTCTGCCTGCATCAAGATTGAAAATTCTACCACGGCCTGGATTGAATCTAATAAGTGGCAATCCATTCCTAGCGAGACGACCAAGCCACATAAAATTTTAGAAGTGCTGTGCACTCCCTAGACATTTTACCTGACATACGAAGTATATACCGCTCAGACTAAATACAGGCCGTCATTATATGGCAAGACCATTTATGGAATACAGAGCAAAATTTCGGTCAACAAGAGAAAATTATTACATTATGAAAGGTAAGGAGTTCCAGAAACGTCGGAAGAATATTGCGCTAGTTCTCCATTTTTCACTAGGCCGAAATCCTAATTTAGCTATTATTTGCCCTTTAAGCTCACTTTCCCGTTAGATGGCATTGTGGCTTACCTTCCCACTCGCCTCCAGATTCTTCTATGATGGTCTTCGGTATGTATGTCAGATTCATTTTCTGGACAGGGCCCTAACCGGGCCAACTGTACTCTACTTATATCGCAGAAGGCCACAACATTATGTCGCCGTTTGAATGCAGCTGTTATTTCTTCACTGCAACGCCTGTTTTTATCTTCGCGCTTAGGACTGACGCTTAGTGCTGCGGGATTTCTGACCCGATCTTTCGCCGCGGTTTTCGCTTGTCTTCTACTCCACATCTTCTAGGCTCAGCTGATCACAGTTTGAGTCCTTGTATTTTCGCAATCGAAAGCAGAAATGCTCACATTAGTAGATGAGCTCAGTATGTTGAAGGAGCCAAAGCTACCCACGTCTGGAAGAATATTTCATCAGCGAAAGCAACAGAAATTGGTTTCTTCCTTTCAGTTCTACCACCAAAAGGTTTGGACCAATTCAAGCACTGCAGCGACTGACTGCTGGAGCCTGTGTGTTTCCCGCGCTGGTTTTTATCTTACCCTGATGCCGTGGATGAGCCCACACATTTATGTTTTACACAGGCTGCGGCACTTGGAGAAATAGGCTTTATGTCTACGAATTTTTTAATGGAATATTCAAAGGTAAGTAGGGCACCATGATGTTAGGATTTTGACACCGCTTTTAATAAGCTGGTTTGATGTTTCTATAATATTTCTTTCGAACACCATGCTCAAAGAAGCAGCGCTCTATGAGAATAACATTGAGAGAAGTAATGTTCTATAATGATGTACAGAGTTCACCCCACTTGCCTGGAGAGCCCGAGTGGTCTGCAGCGAGACAAGTGGATTGTAACCTTGCGGAAGCTGCTTTCCTAAGGGAAAGGCGCTTGTGCCCGTTTGGCTCGCAGGCATGCTCAGCTGCTCTCGAGCACAGGAATTTTGAGTAAACCCATTTGATTATGCCGATGCTCCTGGTCTATTTGAAAACTGAAAAATTCTCTGCAGGAAACAGAAACAATGGGAGGGAAGAAATACTTATTGTGCCCTGCGGAAGGATTGTACGGCAGAAAAATTACTCAAACAGATTTCGTGAAAATAATATTTTGATGCAAAACATAATCACGTCAACTAATAAAACAGTGCTATACACATTAATCTATTTTAGATTAAAAACATCTAACGAAGAAACTGATTTGGCCCCAATCTCAGGCGATAAAACAGAAACAATAAAAATGGTGCTGAAAAAAAGTTTCTTGAACACCCGGAAAAATATAAAATCGTTATATAAACAGCCACGAAGAACATTGTGTTTCTCTAAACAATTCTTATAGCATCGCAATATACTATCATATATTAACTTTATGTCCTTTACAATTTCCACTTTGGAGTTTCTCTAAACAATTCTTATAGCATCGCAATATACTATCATATATTAACTTTATGTCCTTTACAATTTCCACTTTGGAGTCACTTTTGTTCGATATAGTGTCATAATTTAATCGTTTACAGGAAAAATTTGTCTTGTACTAGTTCTTTCTTGAACTGCTTTTACACTACGTCGGGTTCCAAATCAGCACGTATCATTATTAAGGACAAGCATGACACTCTACCTGAATACCCGAAACGAAAGCAACACGAGACGAACACTAATTTCACGCGCTTCAAGTTCCGAATGGCGCGGAAAGTAAAGCATTTAAGAGGGAAAGCGATCGTCTGACGTACAGGATTGATTTTGTCAGGTTGCCAGATGTTTTCTAACGTGCAGGAAAAGCAGGCAACTACTTCCTACATGCTCGTGTACTACCATAAATGAGTTTTAAAATTTTCTAACAGTTAAAAGAAAAAATTTCCGCCGTTATGTTAGATCGTTGGTTAAAGGAGGCCAGCAAATGGTTCTAGATGGTTATGTCCAGGAGAGGTAAGTTGCAGAGAGCAAGTAGATGCACAGAAATTACGTGAGCCTTTGATGATCAGCATCTCATTTCAATGTACCGAAACCACAATTGCCCTGCTCACCTAGACGAGAAATGTGTGGTGACTGTGAGCATGAGGAACTCAGTATTTACTAACATAAAGCGAATGCTTGAAAGGTTGCGTTTTCCTGAGCCAGCAGCCTTGTATGGTGGAAGGCGATATTAAGGTTCACTTATTCTAGAGGCAGCTGTTTACAACAATAAATACAGAAATACATGCAGTTGCGGTGATTCTCGGGTGAAAGCAGCCTTTGTAAAACCGCGAGAAAAAAGAATGAGAGTCTATATTCTGTACAAATTCTTGCGCCTTCACAGCAGCGTTACTTGTTTTCAAACTTTGACAACTTTTAGTTACGCAAACGATTCAGATTTGAATTACCTTTTTTCTTCAGCGCTGTGCGCCACAATAAATTATCTTTAAGGAAATGAAGCAACTTGCGCTGTACTTAGGCAACAATGAAGGGAAGCGTAAAATACGTTTTGAAAATATGCGTAGACAACTTCATGCAGATAGCATTGAATTGAAGTGTTTTAGCGCCAAACTTTTTTATCCTTTCTTTTCTATTTTTTCAGAGATATGTAAATATAAAAACAAGAAAAATAACGTAATTCTGAACATATTTTTGCATGTATACACACGAGAGTTCAAATATTAGGTAATGCTCTTCCTGTTACCACAAAAGCTGAAGAACCACCGCCATGGAGTTCTGTCTGGTTTTAGTGATTTTATTTCTGAAGAAGATTAAAACATCATTTTTTTCCTCAGCCTTTGTTATCCTGAAGTAAAAGCAAAGAAACAGCAAATTCGTTTATGTGTTTGCAATAGGAGAGCACTGACATCTTTTGAGGCCTCTGCCGGAAGTGAGTGGTGACGCTTGTGAGACCCAACTGCTTTACCGGAGTTGTTGCCGTACACCGCATGGTACGGTAGGCATGTGTAGGGTTCAAAATGAAGAGCATGGTCGGGGGACATCCCTTATGGTCTGATGACCTCGAGTACCTAGGATTTATCTCCTCTGTTGGCGTCACTAATGTCGTCACTGCTCGCCAGGCAAACATGATTTTAGTGTGCTAGCACTCATGCCAAATTCACGTAAAAATTTTTTTGTCGTTTTCGTAAAAATTCTTTTGTTTGCAAAAATCCATTTGTTTGCCAGCCGCCGCGGTGGGCAGGTTGTGATGACGTAACAGAACCATGGGGCCTAGGTGGCAAGCGGGCCACGAGCTTTACCGCTATCAACACTACCATTCTCTGCAGAGCGGGAGCGGTAGGTATCCAGGCATAAAATGAAATGAAATAAATATTGTGTCATGTATCTGTCGTGCTTCATCCATGCCGTACAGACGTACACAACACCCAAAATACACTTGATAACAACTTCATTCACATACCAATATTATCAATAATAAAGCATGATCACAAAAACAGTGAAAAACTAAGTTAAACAATGGCCACATGGTGCTGGCACACCTGATGTGCATTTAGCATAACTACGCAAATCTACCGTCAATTTTTGCCCAGATAACACCGAACTGCCGCCGCTAGCTTTTGTTCCGGTGAAGCTTCTGTGCAGTCGAATATGAAGTTGCCACCCGTAGGATTTAGCTAATGAATTTCTAACCGGATGCAATGCATCAAATTAATAGCGTTAATGCGCAGCAAAACCAATGACTGCAACAAAACTTGCAACACTTAACACAGGATACAACCCAGAAAAATACGCTGACGGACGAGACAGCGCAAATGTCGTTTTCGATTAGCATTCAATATTTGTAGGGCTCTGCTTAGGGGTTCGTTAGGCAGTTTACTTCTATTACTGGGAGATAAATTTTTTTCGGTACACCAATATGCAGTAAAATTTTGCTGTTCGGTGAAGAATATGAGCTGCAGGCACGGCAATGCACATGGTCTTTGAGATCGAGAGTAGTAGCTCTCTATAACAGTTCGAGGTACGAATATCACTTTGCTGAATTTTTGATCAATGCTACAGAATGCCAGAGAAACATCCGGTTGCCCAAGTAAGCTATGTTTCACTACTGTCTGCAGTTTCATTTCACTGGTGTGCAGGTTGCAGAAAGAACGTTCTTTTTCAAATTGCAATAAAAATATATGCACCAAATAAACTCTACTGTAGTGTTTTTAAAACCTGATGATAAAAATATAATTGACAGCAGGCAATTATTATGCGCCAAGTTTATTTGTTTCGCGTTACTTAAACCTTTTAAAGTGTCAGAAGTATGAAAAAGATCTAAATGACTTTCAAAGGACTCGTGCGTGCGCACGAGTTAGGTGTTTATGTATTTACTTGTCTTGCACTGTTTTTGTTTTCTTTCTGCTTTTAATTCCTTCTTTCCTCCATTTGCTTTCTTTACATCACCCAAGAAACCAAATTCTCTAGAGATTAAACGTAACACAGAGATAAACTAGCACTAGTTTTTGAATGCTCATTTCTGTTAGTATGTTCGAAGTTCTAAAGAGGAACTCAGTGATGGTCCCAAACACGCCGCCGTACGCCACTAGTGACGTGAACATGAATAGCTCACTTACTCCGCATTCATTTCCCTTAAGCACCGTCACACACGTCGGGGAAAGTAGTGGTACGCTCCCTATGACAGAAAGCTCTGAGTCATGTTTAAATATAGTAAGGCCGACAACCTCGACCGTGAAGGAGATGACTGAATGAAATGTGTGCTTGTTATTAAAACCACCTGCTATTCTTTTTATTTTCTGCACGCTATTGAAATCTTAAGGAAAGAGACAGGTTGCGGCCTCATCATTCGTCCGTCAAACTGCCTCAAGTGTCGTCACTGCGAAGTGAGAACAATGCCACTTTCGTGGACGTCTTCATAAAGCGATAGCCTCGGACAATCGACGTTAGATGAAAAAGAATGCAGTTCCAATTGAAAAACGCAGCCCCAAATATTTTCCACACTGCGCCCCGCTTTTGTTGTCTGCTTGAGAAAAGTTTTATTTGCGAGAAGTTGTGCAAATAGAAAAAGAAGGCATAAGTCTTTCCAACACCAGTTGCTTCGCAGGGCTGCTGCTTGTTTGGATATACGGCGTCGAAACAGCGCGAACTACAGCAGGGAACGCATTCAAACTCACAGCCTCGTTGATATGACAACAGAAATGTCGAGGTTACGCATCATAGCTGCAATGATCTTTGCATACGGCAGCACTCTGTACTACGCAACAGGTAAGTTACGAGTCCTATTGACGCGAATTTTGTCCCAAGCTGTAAAATGTATGGCGATCTGTGATGTCGTTATTTTATTTTATATTGTTATGAGTGCCCTGTACGGTGAAAAAATCGATGCTAAAATATCTGCACTGGACATATATAGACATTTCACTGCTGAGAAGAACATTCATGTGGAGACATGAAAGAATTTACAACACGTTGCTGCGTACGGACTTCCAGGGGCTAAATTTCTGTTATGCCCTGTAAACTTTAATCCGCCTACAAGGGAGCAAAACGGAGTGAGCTGCCCTCTAGATCACTCCTTTCTATAAATGGTGTTCGCTAATGGACAGCTTACTCCTTCTCAACTCCGTTCTGTTTAGAGTGTTCAGCGTTTCCACTGTTCATGCTCACCCAGCACACTGTGAGAGATGTGCCCATGGTTGCTGGCAAGATCACATGTGTCGCCGTTTCGTTGCAGGAACTGGCTTGTTTCCTTTTAAACCAAAAGCATTATTGCACCCGATCCTGATAACTTCAGCAGAAGCCGTATTACTTTGCCGTTTATGGCTTGTCTGTCCATCCGGAGTGGACTGAAATTGAAGGCGCCATCCACACACACCACCGCGGTCGCTGTCGCGTCGCCGTTCTCTTCCGTGCCCGTGAACGCTGCCGACCCCTCTCTCCCCTCATTTTGATCTGGAAATTACAAGAGGGTAAATAACATTTGTGAAGTTTTTTCATTTCTTCTCCATCAAGCGGTCTCCGCATTCCTCCATCTCGCCCCGTCCCGACCACGTTGCCAGAAATGCTAGCACTCCCGCGCCTTCACCAAGCTTATCTTTTGGAGCCACTCCACTTTTGGAGCCACTATTGACTGCAGCACTCCCCTTGTACTGTTCGAAAAATCGTTGCTTATGGTTTTCTAGCACCTTCCCTCTGGTTCCTTCTCCTTTCGACACTTGTTGACTTTGGGTGCAGCCCCTGTGAAAGTGGCAATAAGCCACTGCTGTCAGGTCGAGTTTTCCTGTGTACATATAGCTTGATGTCACCTACCTTCTTATGCGTGCCCTGAACATTGTGCAGCTTCTCTAAACTTAAATAAATGGTTTAAATGCGTTTCCGCAGCAAATTTCTTTTTATAACGCCCGGCCACGGCCATCAACGGCCAGGAATATCTTCTCACGCTGCTTCTATTCTTTCTTTTGGGGCCTGCCTTCATGCATATTCTTCCACAAGCTCTTCGAACTGCTGTTGTTTCATTCCGGCACATGCCATCCCGTATATCTTTCGAATTTCTAACTTTTTTGATTGCGAGCAGAAGAGTGCTTCTAACCTTGAAAAAAATCTCAGCAAGAATGCTATAACAGTAGAGGTTAAATTTCGGAAACTCACTAGACCCAGGTGTGCATATCAAAATATATCGCACAGCGAAAAGCAACGCGAGGCTATAGAGGACGGTAAAATTAACTTTTGCAGTTTTCTTACAGTTAGTTGAAATAACACCGTGGTGTGGGCTAGTTGATTCCAATTCATAATGCAGACAGGTTTCGCAGCATGAATAAAACGCATACAAAAGGCAAGGAACAAATAAGACAGGACTGTGCTGCACTTCCAACTGATTTTATTTGAAAAAGCTCGACGTTTAAATGCGTTCAGTTATCATGAGGTGAAAGGCTAATCACAATCATCGAAAAAAGCCATTTCTTCTCCAGCAATGACAGTGAAGGCGTGCTGACGCAATTGTCGCCAGCTTTCCGAATAAAAAAGGCTTCGATAATTTCACGCTTGAGCTTATCCTTGGCGTGACCCAGAAACCGCGAACACTGCGTACACTGCCGGTCTTGCAAATGCAAACTTATGTTTAAGAAGGCGCAGTTTCTGGGTCATGCCAAGGACAAGCTTAAGCGTGAAATTATCGAAGCCGTTTTATTAGAAAAGCTGGTGACAATTGCGTCAGCACGCCTTAACTGTAATTGTTGGAGAATGAAATGGCTTTTTTGGATGATTGTGTTTCGGTTTTCACCTCATGATAACTGAACGCATTTAAACGTCGACCTTTTTCAAATAAAATCAGTTGGAAGTGCAGCAGAGTCCTGTGTTGTTTGTTCCTTGTCTTCTGTGTTCGTTTTATTCATGTTGCGAAACTTGTCTGTCTTACAATTAGGCAGTGTGATGTATGTGAAATAAAGCTCTGCAAATATGTAATGGGGCCATGAGGACACAAAGTTGCGCAATAATTCGCAGCGTCAAGTACGTAATTAATTAATATTGAAATCCTTAGCTACAGCGTTAAGCGTGAGAGTTTTTATTGGGAAAAAAGAGGCGGTCGCATTTCTAGACTACTACATGTAGTGGAATTCTTTCGTAGACGGATAAATATAAAGAACGAGGCAGCTTTTGTCCGACAAAGCGACCCCCTTTCAGCTAATGGCGTCGGCCGATTCTCATGAACCTGCCACCGTGACCTTACAGGCAGGGGACTATCCCCTACTATGGAGAAGGCAACTTGCCCCTTCTGTCTGCCACTCCTTCTATCGTATTGGCGGACGCCATTGGCTGGAAGGGGGTCCTTTCACGGGGAACAGCCGTTTCATTCTTGAGTTGTGCGCGGTTACAGAGGGCGCGTGATTCTATACACAAGACACCAAAATTTTCAGTGATTTCGCGTAGTTACGAATGCAACGCGATGCAACGTGATGGGGTTAACTCGAAACTCCTGCCTAATGTGAGGCATCTTTTCCGTCGAGAATTCCTTCTAATTTCAACGATTAAGACCAAAGGGAAGAATTTATCAGCTCCACGGCAGTGTCAGACAAAACGCCACGTCACGTTTGGCGCTCTCTCCCCTTTGTGCATTTTGCCGTGAGCCTGAATGTATAGAAAATTTTTGGCTGTATTGTCGCCTATTGAACTCTCTGAGAGGACGGTTGCTGGAGGAGCCCTTGCAGCATCTTGGCCTTAGTTTGAGCAGCCCGCTCTTGCTATCATTTGGCGCCACCACATTTGTGTTCAGCCAGAGATCGGTTTGTACCGCTGTTCTAAGTTTCCTGATAGAATCTCACCCACTGCCTTGCTAGGTGTTCCAAACTTTTCTTTTCTATCAATTATAACATTTTGACTTATTCATTATTATTTAATCCCTCTCTTCATTATTATTCTCATAATTTTGAAATCAAAACTCTCATCTCTTTACTGTTCATGAGGAAGAATTCACCGGTGTTGCGCTCCCACGTGCTTTTCCTTTTTGTTAACTGCGTTCAGGTGAATAGCCACCCGATTCTTGGCCGGTCCCCCAGTGTGGGTATGTGCCATCTTTTGATAGGCTAACAACAACAACAACAGCAAGGAGGAATTTCGCACCGTTCGTCAGCGCCTAGAATGCGCAGTTACGGTGACTGGGATGAAAATTTAGAAGCCAATATCTTGGAACGCGCGCGGATGGAGAGCTCCAGAGATGATTGCGACCACCTGGAGATCTTTAACGTGCTTAGAGCGTTACTTGTATCTATGTAAAATCAGTACTTGTAACTATCCACTGCAAGCATGCCCGCTTTTTGCAGTAAGCAAAAAACTTCATTAATCATCTTGAGGGAATTAAGTGGCTGACTGCAAGAGTTAAATCACTTTGTGTTCTGCGCCCGCATAGCTTGTGTGCAGAAGCGGATTTTACAGACCTATGCTTGCATAATTTTAATAAATCTCCAAAGTTTAATATTCATCACCCTGAGTAGAAACAACACTCTTCTACCTTTTTTTCAGGTAATTGTACAAATGAAAACTCAGAGCTGCTAAAAATATTTTCTGTTGACAAGATAATATAAAAGTCTGGTTAACATTATTTAAGAAATTACGAGTAAATTTTTGCTTATCGTTGATGCAATCCCCGGCTATTCATTCGGCGGTGTTGAGTGTTCCATTCCGACTTGTTTGCATAAGGCCCCTTTTCGTGGTGCCATATGGGTGAAATTAGAAGTACGTCGTGATTACAGTTTCTTAAAATCAAAAAATCGCAGTCATTGCAAACGCTGATTTTCATGTGATAGCAGCAATCACATGAGGAAGGCTGTGCCAGTCGATAGTTGTTAGGAGGAAAATGAGCCAGTAACGTAGTGGTTCTAGTAAGCGGTCGAGCAATATGAAGCGAAGGTGCGGTGCGGTGAGATATGTCTCTATAGGTGGGGTTATATTTTTGGGATTATTGAGCGGACTATGAAATACCTTATGACGCATCCAAAGATTACCGGCGCAGCAACGAATGGCAAGGTGCAAAAGCTCGGACCGAAGCTTTATTGCGGTTGAATTTGTATAAAAGAGCACGTAGATCGAATTAATCTTTCAGGGTGATTCTGTTATGCTTGACGGGCGTTAGGAAGATGAGTCTGACGAGTATTCAAGGCAGCTAGGAGATCAACATTATAGCCGAGACCTGATTAGCATTTAATAAACGAATAAATTTTTGTGTTGTACATGCTGTAGACGGCGTTCCTGAAATCTGTGAAATCTGACGATGATATCACGTTAATGCTATGAGAACGTCAGCGAAGAGCACTGCTGAACGTTATTCCGAGGTATTTATCAGATTTTACGATTCAACAGTGGAGGTGAGGATAGCGTAGTTAAAAACAAGGCGCTGTCTGCGACGATCAACGTACACAAGTTTTACACCTGTCGTTTAGTTTCATGAGCCAATTGTGGCAACATTGCCGAACAAGATTGAGATCGTTTTGAAGAGCTGCTTGGTGGGATATGTTAGTCACTGTGCGACAGATTACGCTATTATTACCGGCCTCAAATATCGCAACTGCAATATTCTGCCACGAAATGCTATGCTGGACATTTATAATACCCTGTTTCCTCACAGCTTAGCCATTCTCAGTTGGTCTGGGCGTCGAGAACGAAGTATTAAGTATACGAACGCCACAACATACTGCAGCTCCATCCTGCAGCTCTGTCAAGCTTTCATTCATGACAGATTATACTGACGGCCTCTAGTCTCATGTACCCTATATTACACAAGTAAAGAGACTAATCTTATCAATACTCTGCTATTATTATTGAACATGCGAACCTTACATGTTAGATGTTTTGGTAAATCAATATTGTAGATTATAAATAGGAGTGGCCCAATATTCGGTTCCAATAACTGTGCAATAATTTGTTTTCGAATGGTATTCGGGGTGAGCGTGAAGGATGTGTTACGGCACATGACAAACAGATATTACAAATGCAAATTATATTGAAGTAGACTCTGCCGTTTACTAAATTTTCTCTGTACAAAGTACTTTAGGTTTGTATATTAGAGTAAATTTTGTACGGTTTCACGAGCCGGAGGTCGCCCCAGTTCAGTAATGCGTGAATATTATTAGGGAGCTCAATAATGGCGTTGTGTTTCTTAGCTTTCGAAAAACTACTACGAACACGCACAGTAAATAAAATGTCAAAGAATTGCGTCCAAGTAAATCTTTTATACCAAGCGAGAAAAGATTGCCTTTATTTGACCTCTTAATACCGCGAAGTCATTACAGCCAAATTATTGTTATTGGTTTTTCAAATTAGCCTAACCAAAAGAATGTGCTGGAGTAGTCTGAATTCGTAAAAAAAATTAATTTATCTTTCTTTTATGAGCAAACGATGTTGCCGAAATCGATGACGAGCTTTTGAGATCTAAAGGAGTAAGAGAAATGTGGGGCATTAAAAGCGTTAAAAAAATTTATGGCTCGCAAGGCCAAAGGAAACAAATAAAATTTACAGTGGCAACTTCGAGGGAAGAAAGCAGCTTGTATTCAGAGCGCGCTAGAGTTAATAATGTCTTGGTAGAAATCAAAGACAGTAAATATGGTCTGTAGGTCTATCTAACCATGAGAACGTTTCAGGGCAAGGGAAACGTTGTCTATATAAATCTAGATAGTGTAAAGGCTTCGGAGATACGATTAGATGCCTCCCAGGTGTGTGGCGAATATGCCTCCGGCAAAAACGCCGAAGCGACTACCATTAATAGATGCCTTTTTCTTGCAATGAACGTTTTCTACCCTCGCTCCCCCCTTATGCAATCAACCTGTCGAACACTAAATATTTTCACATTGAAACCTTCTTACATACCTCATCAATGTGTACTCATCCCAAATAAATGAGTTCAAAACTATATTATACTTCTGTTTTTTTCTACAGTGATCCCTCCGTAGCACAAAAAACAAGTACTTCTTTTCAACGTGTTGTTTTTAAGCTAGAAAACCAAGAAAAAACTATTGTTTCCTTATCTATTTCTTTCATCTCAGCGTTTTAAAATGAAGTAGCAATGTTTATTACCAAATTTTTCTCTCCCTGGGTTCGAACGTAGTATTAGTCATGACAAAGACCATTGCTTTGGAAGGAGGAATCTCACTCTTAGAAGTTTATTTCGCATTACCGCCGATAACCACAGGTGTCTTGAATGCGGTTAAACACAAAATTTTTGGGACTCGACACACCTCCTGCGACGTCGAGGCGGCGATATAATAACGCCTAGCTGCAAAAATTAGCTCTTTTTTTAAATCTGAGTGCACCACAAACATAAGTTTATTTATTTACTTTTGTTTTAAATGCTTAGTTTGTTTATTTACTTCTGTTTTGAACGGTTAAGCGTAGGGCGCATTGAATAAGACATGGGGGTGACAGCTACAAGATATGGCAGCCTCGACTGCATGAGTGAACCTAATGGGTTTATTGCTACAGTGCATCGGGTGGCAGGTAAATACCCGGAAGACAATCAATCACCGAACCTGGTGCGCCGTCTCTGCAATGTTAACGTAGAAGGCTTTATGTTTGTTTATCGGGCCTGAGAAATCGTCAGCTGATACTATGTCTGATCCACCCGATTATGATCGTTAGAACGGATGAAAGCGTCCAAGCTGAAAACTTTTCCGTCGCGTTTCAGTTCAAGATTTCAAATTCACCCACCACTCTACTACGGCCAAACAGAGTGTATGAAGCGTGTGGCTATCGTTCAGTAATTTTTTAACATTATAGAGGGGTTGTACTGATTATCGTCTGTTAGTACTGGTGGGCACTGTTTTTCTGAGGAACAGGGGTGGTGTATGGTAATAATTTTCAGGAATGCGATGCGTGCTGACAATAAGAGCTTAAAAAACCAAGCCGTTGTTGCCCTCATTAGACTAATATTTTTGGACAAAAAATTTCGAGCGAAAGAAAGAGGCAGATCGAAGGTGAGGTGATTAATGAGATAGGCGTTCCGGTTGGCTACGATGTACTGGAGGATAGGAAATGTGTTTGAAAGAGGAAAAAAATACAGGTGCTTTGCCTTATGGTACGATATACAGTAGTGAACAAAAAGATATGATATTTCAGTTTCTAGAACTTAACATGTACTGGAGGATAGGAAATGTGTTTGAAAGAGGAAAAAAATACAGGTGCTTTGCCTTATGGTACGATATGCAGTAGTGAACAAAAAGATATGATATTTCAGTTTCTAGAACTTAACTTTTTCAGCTCACTAAAATTTGCGCACCAAGTCCGTATGATGATAATATCAGACTTTTCACAAAACCACAACCAATGTTTACTGTAATATTAACCGAAAATTATTTCCCACAGTAAATTTATTGAGCAACAGCTTTCTGCGCTGCTTGAAGGTATCGACAATTGTATGTTTTTTATTACAAGACGAGGAAACAGTTTCAAGAATGCCTTTTCACAATAACATAATGCACCAATACTTCACACGCAAGCCTTTTCAGGCGATCACTGCTTGATCATGCCAAAGCATGGAGTCCAGGAAGCGGTCAATGAACGTCTAGCCCAGGGTTCCCACCCTTGCAGCATCTTCTCAACCTTATCCTAGGCGCCTACTCCTTTTTTTCTCGCTAGACGAAGCACGACGCTTATGCAAATGTATTTAACTGCAATCCTCTCGATAGGATTGGTTTACTATTTCATAACCTTGACCGTTTTCTTCGTCCAATCTTTCACAAGCTGAGAAAAGAGATTCAGGTTGTAATACTTTTGAAACACAGATTGAAATCCCTATTTTTGCTTGCCTATGGAAGCATAACCTTTCAATGGATTCGCTGGTCAAGCTCTTCACTAAAGGTGCAGTGAATGAACTCAAGGATAAATACTCCATGAGCAGAGAATCAGTCCTGTGCGATTACGTTCCCACTTCTGTGGTTTAAAGTGGTACGCTTTCAAGGAGGTGCATATAAATTGCGGTTGGAGAGACGTATACAACGGAATCCCATCATTCCCGCACGGCAAGGACTTTGGTTTATATAATGAAATCAATCGTTTCCATTCGTTACCTGCCCACACCGAGTGTTCCTTTACCAACATCTTCCTGAAAACACAATTCTTTCCAGAGATGTGCCTGTCGTTATGTTGAGCACACCTGACGTATCACGGTCCATGCAGTTAGTGAAAAGTTTTGTACCAGGGCAAACTCTTCTCAAATCGCAATAACAGTTAGTCTAGTGTTTTCATGCTCCCGCGAACAATCCCTTTCCCAACAACTTAGTTCGTTGTTCTGCCGTATCTCGTGCGAATATCTAGAAATAAATCCTCTTCTCAACCAATACTTCTTCAAAACTTTTTGGAAGGTGATCCACATTTATTGGAGGTCCCGGTAACCGCGGCTGGCGAGCCGGCGAAGGGGGCCAGGCCGGTTGCCGAAAGCGTTATCCTCAGCGCGAGCGAGCTCCGCTCCGAGCTTCGTCTTCGTCATCAGCGCCGCTGGCGATACCAGCGCCGCTACAGGTGCCCGCACGCCCCCCCCCCCCCCCCCCCCGGCCTCCTAGCTCAGTTCGCGATAGAGGAAAAAGAAAAAAAAACGGTACGTACAGGTTTCAACATGTCGTTCAAGTTCAAAACAAATCTAGGTCCGTGAAGGCCACCACGCGGGGGATACAAAGGGCGAGGGGAGCCAAAAGACGAGAATGTTGAGGGAATAAACAGGTGCGAATGGTCTAAAGTGGTACGCTTACAAGGAGGTCCATATAAATTGCGGTTGGGGAGACGTATACAACGGAATCCCATCATTCCCGCTCGGCAAAGACTTCGGTTTATATAATGAATTGATCTTTTCCATTCGTGACCTACCCTCACCGAGTGTTCCTTCACCTACATCTTCCTGAAAACTCATGTTTTCTAGCGCTTAGTGAACACAAGGGACAAGAACACAAATACACAGAACGTACGCTAGCTGTGTTCACTAAGCGCTAGAAAATATGAGTTCAAACAATATCCAACTAGCCCAAGTTTCTGCCTTACTAAATATCATTCCTGAAAACACTATTCTTTTTAGAGATGTGCGATGCGAGATGTGATATGTGGCGGGTCCAATAAGGGGCGGCCATCGCCTCGGTTCGGTTTTAGGCTGCAAGCAGGGTGTGCTGCAGTCGTAAGGTGAACTGGTGGGGCCGGCAGTGGGATTGAAGCTGGCCAGGAAATGCCAGTGCCGAGAATGCACCCGTGCCGGGATTTACTGGTGATATGTGATGTGCGCTGGCCCAGGGGGTGCAGGCAAACGTATGGCGTGCGGAAACCGCAGGCATAGAAGATAAGGGGATGCCTCGGCCACTCGCAGCAATGAAACGACGGCACTCGACACTGGGCTGGAGATCTGCATCGAGTTCGGCTGCCGTGTAGGGAGGTGGTCGAAGCGGGCGGCGGGGCTGCACCGGCTGTTGGCAAAAGCGAACTGACTGTGGTGTTGAGACCGTTTGGTGGGAACAGAGGGCACAAGTCCGGGATATAGGGGTCGGAATGGGAAGTAAACAGTAGAGCTGAGTCCATTGGCGGTGTTGGACTTGGGAAGCTGTAATTCGTCGCATGCATGAAACCTCCTGCGAGGGCTGTCTCGTCTATCGCGGAGGCAGTCACTTGCGAAGGCGCCAGGAGAGCAGGGATCCGGGGCAGGCGTGTGACGCTCGACAATGCCCTGGTGTGGCTTGCATGCACGCCCCGCGACAAGGACAGATTGGCTCAATCAGGTGCAGCTTGAGGTAGCAGGCGAAGTTGCAACTAGAAGCGCCTTGGGGCCCTGGTCGAGAGAGTGCTCTTCTGGTGATGGCTCAAGAGCAGGCTCGACAGTCGGAAAGCAGAACTGGGCAGGAGGCGCTGTGGGTCGGGAGCCCGCAGGTGGATGGCCGTCCGTAGGGCCCGGTGGAGCAAATATGGGAGAGACCGAGGTGGGGAGGGGCTCCGGTGTAGTAGCTTGCAGAGGGAAAACCGAAGCAGCTGTGAGGGCGGATTCGGCCAGCGGTCGCAAGGTAAGTGGCGGCGTAGCTTCTGGGCCCGGAACGGCAGCACAGAGAGTCGGCGGGAGCTCCAAGCTAAAATACGCTGTCAGACCCTTCTTGAAGTCACCGTAAATGTTGGGGCCAGGGGGGCAGCAACCGCAGCTTTACCAGGAGACTGGGCGGGAGTTCGCGGCTGGCGTGCTGATAGCGCAGCAGCTGGCTGGACACTTTGATGACATGAAAGTTCGAGTCCAGCAGCGCCAGCCACAAAACTGGGTCCGTGGCTTAAAATGCAGGCAGCCCAGTCAGCCGAGGAAGAAAGTAGCGCTGATACGGCTGGAGGAGCTCACCGGATGCGATAGTAGGCGCATGCATGGCGGCGAGGAGCAGCTGTAGAGAACCGGGCGCGAACAACGGGCGTGCAGCGGCAAGGCCAAAGTTGTGGGACAGGACGGGCAGGAGCGCAGAGCCGGAGGGAGCAGCCTTGCGTGCGTCGAAGCTGTCGTCCGTAGTCACCAGATGTGGAAGGTGATCCACATTTATAGAAGGTCCCAGTAGCCACGGCTGGTGAGCCGGCGGAGCGCGCTGTCGAAGTTAATTCCCAGGCCGGTTACCGAACGCGTTCTGATCAGCGCGAGCTTGTTGTTGTTGTTGTTACCCTCATACAATGGCACATGCCCACATAGGGAGATTGGCCCAGAATTGGGGGCACAGAGTTTTTCAGATAAATATTTCCTGGACGAAAATAAAATTAATGCTAAGGAAGGAAGAAGTAAACAAAAAGGAACAACAAAATGAAACGAGAAATGCATAACGCACGCATGCGATCGAGACTGATGGTTATAGCATAGTGCTTAATTGATAATGATAGTTGTAAGACCAAAAATAAAAGTGAAAAAGAATTGTGAAGGTAGACGGTTTGATTCCATTAAAAAATTATGGATGGCGGTAAAAACAGACTTGTGGCTGTACCCAAGTATGGTGACTCCAAACGACAAAATGACTGGGCAGCTCAAACAAAGGCCAAGCTGTTCTAGTGGTTTCTTTAAAAACCGTCTTCTCATCATGGTGTAACGGCGACAAAACAACAAAAAATGGTCTATGGTTTCGTGTTCACCACAGAATACGCCGACGGGATTAAGCGCCAACAGAGACCTGTGGAAATAAAAACTTAAAGGTGGGATGCTGCAGCGGAGCCTTGATAGAGATACCTCAAGCTGCCGTGAATGGCATGATTGCCTGCCCCACGAATACATCAGTTGCAGGTAATCATCAGATCCTAAAAGAGAGCCAGTTGTAATTCTTAACAAATTCTGTATTCGAAACCTCGCTGCCGTGATGTACGCTGTAGCCAGAACGATAGGTAACAAGGGGCCATTGAGGGACGCCTTTTCCAGGCAGTCTGCAACATCATTGGAAGTCACACCGCTATGACCTGGCACCCATATCATGTGAACAAGGCTCAAATGCGGAGGCAGTAATGAAAGGAACGTGTTTAGGATTGGCGAATCCACAGCCGAAACAAGGGACGAACACAATGAAAGAGAGCCTGTAATGACAGCCACTGAAGAGAAAGCTGGCTCTAGTTTTCGAAGAGCAAGCACGCCCACCAGAACTCTGCTTAGAAAATGGGGATGCAGCCTGGAAGCCGCACAGAAAAAGACTAATCTAGAAGCAGGCAATCTATTCCCGCCCCTGCCTTTTCATCACATTGCGAGGCACTCAGTAGCTAGCGTTAAGCTAATAGGTATGCTTTGTAAATTGTTTTCTAATAATCTATTTAAAATGCGGGGTGGTAAATGCTTAGCGTTTTTTCGGAAAAATGTCATCTTAGACAATTTCTACAGAGGACCCACTGGTTTTGTCAGAAGGATGTTATACAAAAGAACATTTAAAGGATCAAGCTTCTTCGAGCTTCTGCTTTCGATGCCAGCTCCGCTACGACTTAATAAGGTGTGGACAGCGCTACTCAGAAATCCATTAAAAACTATTGGTGTTTCATCACACTATTGTTGCTGCCGATCGCTGCGATTTGAGTAGTTTTGATGGTGTTACCGTAGCCTCACGGCCCCCGTTGGTTACAAAAATAAGCAGGTTAAATGTAAAACAGCACAATATGTCATCTGGAAGTTACACCAACTCTAAAATACATTATAACAGACTGAAAATAAACGCAGTTATACGATCCCATGAAAAAACAAAAATGGAAGACGAACTGGAGGGAAATAGTTACGGCCACAAGAACTCCAGACGGAACAAGAAAGCATCATTGCATCATGATATCTTCAGAAATAGCAAAGAGCTCCTTTATATACGTGACATTTTGAATATAGGAGAAAGAATTCAAATAAGTCCTCTTTTTTTCACTCTGTACGATCACTGCTAGCAGTGCCGCAAGAGATGACACCAGGCAAGACTGCCAATTCACAGAACTCTTTGTCACCGACACTGAACTGCCACTGACCACGCAGTAATAGCTGCAGTAGCCTGTGAAAGTGAGGATTTCTGGCTCAGGTTCAGTGAGCGTTGCATATCACAGTCCGGCATTAAGCCCACTGTTTTTGTGCGGTTCCTAAAGGGGCTGTTCACCGGATGGTGCAGTCCAGGTTGAGTGGTCATTGAGTTGCTTTGCCTGATGCCACAGCTTTGTAGAGATGTTAAGTTTCACAGTCACAAAACGGTGAGGGTTCTCTTCTGTCTTTGATGCCTGGACGACGTCGATACATCTAGTTGTAAGGGGAGCTAGGTTGTCGTGTGGTTAACTGCACTCTGTCGCTTAAGTAATTCCACATAATACTTTGTGGCGGTGCTGCCTAGCATCATCCGATCGCATCCTAGATCATCGCATTGATCGTCACCATGACAGAACTAGAATCGCGACCGACCATCAACGCAAAGTAGAAGGATCGGTGGAAACAACTTTTATTAGACCAAAAAAACCTTACACGGTGGTTCCTACTGGTCCAAGAGTCCACAGGCTTGTGCTTCACATAAAGCCCGATCCACCAGCCATTTCTGGCCGGCGGGTTGAGGGGTCCGTAAAGTAGCCTCCCGGGAAGAATGATTGAGAATGGGGATGGGGGGTACTGCCTGTTGTGAAGGACATTCCCAAAGGTCGTGGAAAACTGTGAATCTGGGTACGCCACACTGTTGTCATGGCACAACACTGCGACCCGGGTACCCTATTGTGGCAGCGACGATGCATCGACGACTGGCTTGCCATAAATCAGCGCGTGAACAAACACAAGCGCTCATACCGGAGAAAGATATTTTATACTTGGCCGGTAGCGCTCGTGTCTCCTTCAGCACATCTGTAAACAGAAGCTTCTAGACCCGGTTGTCCAGCCTTTTTGACGCAAGCTTTCCACTGATAATGGTCTACCCTCACGAACGCAGTCTTCCGCGCAGTCCTACCTCTCTCACACTCAGGAAGTCCTAGCTTTGCACCGCAATGTGGACGGCACCTTGACGGAAAGCCGCAATATGGGCCACATCCTCAATAGGATTGCGGACGACACCTCACATATTCTGCAGTGCATAGATTACGCAACGGTCAACACTTAGCTTTACGCGGGCCAACAATTAAAGCAAGTCAATCAGCGCCACATTGCTGATCACTCCGACCACATTCCGAGCACGGTTGCAAGTTGACTGTGCAACGACCTGCCCACTTTACAGCAGCTGTCCCATCCAGCAAACTTGACCGGGATTGTCACTAGAGAATCGGAGGCTATTACTCTCACAATTTTTTTCCTCGATTCGGCCCACGCAACAGTTTTCCTGATACAAGCCGTCGTTCCCTTTGAGTTCGCGAAGTATATAGCATTCATCTTTTGGTGCGTAATCCGGCATGCGCAAGCACGGCGGCAGCAATGAAGCGCAGCCTGCGGGCCTAAATGTCTAAAAAATACATGAAGTTTACTGCGCAGCACAAGTGTATGCTTTTCACAGGCATTTTCACGCTAATATTACGTAAAAAATTTAAAAAATGCCTCAGCTCACGGGCCTGCTTCCCAGACTCAAGGAAGGTCTCGAATTTTCACACAACACTCAAATATTTTGTGCGTACTCATGCCTGCTCGTTTGTGCACATCTAAGTGCACTGTTTGGCATTATAGTAAACGCATTCGGCGTAGTTGTGGTGCCTTCATGTCTCCCCATTGTCGTCATACCCAAAAATTCTGGACGAAAGCATATTTGAGGATGAAACGTTTTATAACGTAATTTTTTCATATAATATAAGATCTCACTATAACAACCAATAAATAACAAATCACCGGACGGCAGTCTTGAATTTTTCTATTAACGTTTTTGCTATCGTCAAAAGCGTCCCCCATTGGATTTCTATAACAGTCTTACCTGTTTGATGCGATCGATGGGAAGACTTTTCAAGAATGATTTTGCTGCATATTACAAGAATGGACTACTATCTTCAATAATTGCGTTATATTATCTCAATTTACCAACTGTAAAAATTTTTGTACGAAATTGTTGGACATGATCTGCGTCAAGTTAAGCGATAATACAATTGCAGGTTTTGGCATTACAGTAAATGAAGTGAGGGCAGTTGTGGTGCCTTCATGTCCCATGTTCCTTTTCTTTGTCAGGTTAGGCTATGATTTGCATATGTAAACATTGTGCGCGTCCATAAAATAGTTGAATTCCGCCTAGTTGTACTCTCTTCCTGTTTGTCTGTGATCATTTTTCTGCACGCTGTTGTGATGAAACCAACTAGGCTAGCAGTTGGACTTCAGCAATATCAACGGATCAATTCCGAGGTTGAAATTCAGCTCATCTAAATTTTATTCATTGTTGTATTGTTTAAGACTTCCACATAGGAGCACCAAGTCTAGATCTGTTGAAGCCAGCCCAAAGGCGCCGTTAGAACTTCATAATACACGCTATGAACCCAGGCAGTTTGCCTTTAATCGGACCAAAAAGAAAGCTAAAGAGGGCTAAAGGATACGTCCTTAGTTTTGTACAGATTGTGTAAAAAAGAAGAACCCAAAACACGGAACGAAACAGAACTTGAAGGCTCACAAAAAAGTGAAGCGACTGCTATCGCTGATTCATACCTTCTGCAGCATGAGTAGAAAGAGAGTAAATTGTACACTTCCGTTCGTCCCTTCTACGTTCTTCAGCAGGTGGCGCTCGAAACTCCAGCTGCCTCGAAGAACCAATTCTAGAAAATTGCACCACTGTTCGACTTCTGTGGAGATTTATGCCAAGCAGGAATAAGTGCGAGGCCGGATTTGTCTGCACAGATCACAAGAATGCATTTGAAACAGAAGAAAAGTGCAATGCAACATGCCCTCCTGGTGAGTTAGCCCTCATAAACAACTTTTTGTCGTCAAGCGTTCTCTTGAATCATATGGCTACGCTATTTGCTTGACTCTGCGAAAACATCTACACTGTTTCGCAGAGAGAGGCAATACGAATCAGAATCATGTTTATTTATACAAGAAAAAATACAGCCTGGGTAAATGTATACAGAAGGAGGTCCCGTAGTCAGTGACAGTACTGGGACCTCCTGATATCCATAATGATACCCATAATGAAGAAAACAATCGCAGCATGCTGCGAATCTTTTCCGCATTATGGATATCAACGAACTGGCCCAAGCTACCATTCTAGGGCAATGATAATGGCATTAAATAGAATGCCGTTTTCTGTTGGTTGATATAAAGGTTCAAGAACTACATAACTGGTGCATATATTCATATTTTGAGGCCATTTTAAATGTTCAAAATAAGAGTATACCTCAAGTTAGAGCGCACGCGATATCGCGTTTATTCTTTTTAGTGCAAGATGTGCGCGGGAACAACCTCGCATATCGCCTGTCAGACTGGGAGCAAAATATTGCCCAAAACTGAATATTTCCTGAGAGCATGTGCTGGCTCTTCCTTAAGACCAGCAAGTTCTCTATACATTTACTTATTAAGTTACGTAAACCAAAACATGGTTTAGTGGAACTGATTTTGTCTATAGACATGAACTGAACAAGTAGGAGAAATAAATCAGAGCGTTGTGTTACTTAGAGAAGGTAGTGACCGCAGATCCGGATCACGAGATGAAAATAACAAGAATGAGAATCGGGAGGAGCGCATTTGGCAGGTGCGCTCGGATCATGAATGGCAGTTTTCTAATTGATATCCCTGAACAGAAAAGTGTACAACAGCTGTATCTTATCGCTACTCGCCTATGGCAAAACGTGGAGACAAATAAGAAGGGTTCTACTTAAACTGAGGACAACGCAGTGAGCTATGGGAAGGAAAATGATAGGTGTAACGTTAAGGTACAAGAAGAGGGCTGAGTGGGTCAGAGAACAAACGGAGGTTTTAACATCCTAGCCAAAAGCAAGAGTAAAAAATGGTCTTGGGCACGGGATGTAATGCGAAAACAAGATAACCGATGGATTCCAAGAGACAGCAAGCGTAGCAAGGGCGGCAGAAACTTACGTGGGCGGCATAGATTAAGTTTGCGGGGAGAGTGGCTACAGCTGGCACAGGACAGGGTTATTGGAGAGACATGGGAGAGCCTTTTGCCCTGCAGCGGGCGTAGTCAAGCTGATGATGACGATGATGATATAACGTAGTTGAGAAGGCAGGCAGTTTAAAATCAAGAAAAGAAGCTGTCTTGCGTCGAACTGACCGGCATTGATAAGGTCAACTCGTGCTCCCCACGAAAACGCTGGTGGGATGTTGTAGCTCAAGGTACATTTGGTAGTCGACGAGAATCACGAATCCCGTTGCACTAGGTAACACTGAATTTAACAATAATTTCAAAATTTCGAGTTGAACTGCACGAAACACACAGAACAATCTGAAGCATCAGAACCAAGCTCTTACGAAAAGAGCCGTTCCTATATATTCTCTCATATTTGGCATAGCACAGAGAAAGTGAGGAAGCCTCACGGAGGCTGCAGAAGAATAATATTAAAAACAGTCGTAAAACAGTGCGATCGTTTTTGAGGCAGAAACAAGAACATTGCGCCATAATATCTCTGCTTATAAAGCAGCGGTCGGATTTTAACGCAAAACTACTCATTAACGATTACGGCACTCGCTAATCATAACTTTAAGTGTAGCTGTGGATTACATTTGCCAAACGCTCACAGAAAGATATCAGACATATATACATGCTTTATATAGTTGGCACAACACTCTTTCACGCACTCATGACTCATCTATCTGTCGTCCTTGCCTAGTTCGTGCACCACTAACTTCAGGGTCCAGTCCTTCGAAGCGGTAAATTGCTGTTTGTGGTTGGGAAACAGACGAAGTATTCTTGCCAACCCCGGAGCCAATAGTCCGCATTGGCCACGCTCATTCCAGGATTCCAGTGGGGGTGCAGTTGATTGCCTACGCGTCGTTCGTGCTCTCAGCTGGATGCAACCACCGCCGGCCCCTCGCTTTGGCTTCAGCTTCGACACGGAAAGGTCGTTTGCCCGCCGGCGCTGCGTTCCTGCTCGCGCAGTGTATCCGCCTCCGCAGAGACCGCTTGTACTGGCGCCGGCTTCCTCACAAATTGCGCACGAAAAAATGACAGGATTTCTAATGATTTTTAGCATCATGGTCGTCCTCCTAAAAAAAACCTCCAGGTTTCTCTATAACGAAATTCCCTGATTGCTCGAGAGGGTTGTGACATCATCTTGAAAGCCAATTTTGAAAATCTGAGCACTAGAAAGTTCGAGTACCTTAATATTATATAACATTATAGTACCGGCACTCCTTCTTCTACCTCAATCGAGCCATGCATATTTACTAATCAGCCTGAAAATACCACGAATGTCCGCAAATCCACGTTATACCTCCCAATCAGCACGAACTCTTCTTAACCCATATGCTGGGGTTGGCCTACTTCAAAAATTTAGGCGTTCACTTGGAAAATTTGGGCGTTGGCCAACTTCGATATGCTAACGCATTCTCTTTAAGAAATTGGTAAGAAGTCCCCAGCAGGCCCCTCACCTCGAGTGTTTTCTCTAGCAATGAAATCATCACCATCATCCATCAGCCTGACAAGGTCCGCTGCAGGACAAAGACCTCTACGATGTCTCTCTAATTACCCTGTCCTTTGGCAGCTGTGGCCGCCGTATCCCCGCAAACTTCTTAATATGATCAGCCCAACTTATGTTCCGCCGCCCCCCGCTACTCTTGCCTTCTCGTGTAATGCAAACCGTTGCCCTTAAGGACCAACGATTTTCTTGCTTTCGCATTACATGTCCTGCGAAAGTTCATTTCTTCCTCTTGATTTTGACCAGGATGTCATTAACCCGATCTCGGCCGCTTCAGGTCTCTTAACATTACACCTATCATTTTCTTTCCATTGCTCGCTGCGTTGTCCTTAACTTGAGCTGAACCCTTTCCGTCAGCCTGAATGTTTCTGCCCTATAGGTGAGTTGCGGCAGTACTCACCTATGGGGCAGAAGTGGACGGAGTGGGTGACGAAACAAATGCGGGTTAAAGACATCCTAGTCGAAATAAAAAGGAATAAATGGGCTTCGTCAGGGCATGTAATGCGAAGGCAAGGTTTTTAAGGGTAGCGGAGTGAATTAAAAGTGAAGGCAAGAATTGCAGGGTCGGCAGAACGTTAGGGGGCGGGTGATATTAAGAAGTTTGCGGGCATGCAGTGGGCGCAGCTGCAAAGGAGCAGCTTAAATTGGAAAGACATGGGAGAGGCCTTTTCCCTGCAGTAGGCGTAGTCAGGCTGATGATGCTGATGATGATGGTAAGATACAACTTTTTATACTTTCCTTTTTACGAATATTGGTAAACTGCCCTTCATGATCGAAGAAAACCTGCCCATATGCAGCTCCACTCAATTCTCATTCTTCTAGGTATTTCCCTCTTATGAACAGGAACAGCGGTCACTACCTGCCCTAAGCAGATGCGTTCCCTTACCAAATCCAGCACCTGGCTACCAACTGGAGAAGTGCTTTTCCCTTCTGAGACTACCGAATACTACTTTGGTTTCCTGCATGTTAATTTTTAGACCCGACGTTCTGCTCTGCCTGCTCCAATAATTGATCATGGTTGGCAGTTACTCCCGAGTGGCCTAGCAAGGACAATGTCATCAGCGTGTAGCAGATCGCTTAGGTATTGCTTATTATTGTTATCTGCAACTGTTCCCAATCGAGGCCTCGAAATACCTTGTGCAAATAGGCGGTGAATAGCATTGTCTCCCTGCATGAGAACCTTCCTTTTTGGAATTTTATTGCTGACTTTAGGCAGCACTATGGTAGATTTGCGGCTGTTATAGACATTTTTCAGTATTTCCACATGAGACTCTTCTCCACAATTCTTCCGCGATGCCTGCACGACTGCTGAGATTCCCACTAAGTCAAATGTTTTCTCGTAAAAGGGTTGGTTATATTGCTGCGGATTTCTCTATCACCTGATTGAAAATGTGAATATGAACTATTGTAAAATATCATTTATGAAAGCCTACGTGACGATTCGATTGAAGTCTAAGGTTTTCCTGACTCTATCAGCGGTTACCTTAAAGAATATCTTGTAGGTAACCGACAGTAAGCTGATCAGTCTGTAATTTTTCAAGTCCTTGGTGTCTCCTTTCACATGAATTAAGTTAATGCTAACGTTCTTCCAAGCTTCTGGTACAGACGAGCTCATAAAACATTGCGTATACAGGGTGGCTACTTTGTTTTCTAGCTAAATCTCTCCCTGTGCTTCAACAGATCTGCTGATAGCTGATCCTCACCAGCTGCTTTTCCTCGTTGCATTGTTACCAAGGCTTTCTTTATTTCCTCTTTCGTTACTGACGGGATAACGCATTGCTGTGCCCTACTGCCTCTTTCATGAACGTTCTCATTACATTGGCTACTGCACAGATTTGTGTGGAACTTTTCGGCTATTTTTAACTATCTTGTCCATATTGCTTACGACATTGCCCGCCTTGTCTCTTAACGCATACATCTGGTTTTTACCTATGCCTATAGTTTCCTCTTCACCGCTTTCAGGCTACCTTCGTTCTTTAGAGCGTGCTCGATTCTCTCCATATTGAACTTCGTTATGTCGGCCACCTTCGCTTGTTTTTTAACTTCGAAAGTTCGGCTAGTTGTATCCTGTCTGTAGGGTCAGATGCCCTCATGCTTTGGCGCTTCTTAATCAGATCTTTCGTCTCCTGAGATAGCTTCCTGATATCCTGTCGAACCATCCTATCGCATACTTCTATGGCGCACTGCGCAATGATAGCAGTGAGATTATCGTTTATTGTTTGAACATTGAGATCGCCTTCCCCAGTTAAAGCCGAATATCTGTTCTGCAGCAAAATCCTGAATTCCGCTAATTTCCCTTTTACAGCTAACTCGTTAATGGGGTCCTGCTCCACTAGTTTCTTCTGTTTCCTCTTCAAATGTAGGCTAATTTGAGGCCTTACCATTCTGTGGCCGCTATAACGTTCCGACGACCTCCACATCCTGCACGATGGCAGAATGAGCGCGCGCAGTATGAAGCCTCTTTCATTTTTAGTCTTACCATTGGAGGGCTTCCACGTCCGCTTGCTGTTATTTCAGTTTGCAGAAGGGGGTATTCATGATCCGTAAATTATTTTTGTCTGCGATCTCTACTAATAACTCTTCCTTGCTATTCCCGCAACCTATCCCATAGTCACCTACCGCTTGGTCACCAGCCTGCTTCTTGCCCAACTTCGCGTTTAAGTCGCCGATCAGCACAGTGTTGTGTGATTTTACTTCGTTCATTGCCGATTCCACATCTTCATAGAAGCTTCCAACAATCTGGTCATCATGGCTGGATGTAGGTGCGTAGGCCCTCACCACCTTCAGCTTGTACCTCCTACTGAGCCTAATCACGATAGCTGCCACACTCTTGTTATTATCATAAAACTCCTCCACATTGCCAGCTATATCGTGATTGATGAGGAATCCCACATCTACTTCTTGTCTATCCGCTAATCTGCGATAGCGCTGTGTGTGCCCGCCTTTAGTACTGTGTAAGCTTCACCGGTCCTCCTAATTTCAGTAAGCCATATGACATCCCGTTTAATGCCCACTAGTTCCTAGAACTGCACTGCTAAGCTAGCCTCACTGGATAAGGTTCTAGCGTTAACGCTGCCAGGTTCATTATCTAATGGCGGCCTGTCCGAAGCCAGAGATTCTTAGCACCCCCCGCTGCGTCGCAGATGTGACCGCCTCCTCTCTCACCTCCTCCGCAGCGCCGCGTGGGACTGAGGGCCGAGGGTTAAATGTTCTACACCAGGGTGGCCAGATCCTCTTCTGGTGAGGGAGTGCGTTGTCGGTTGTGGTCGCCGAGAACAGTTCGCACCCTAGGCCTGGTTGTACAATTCCGTCGTCAAGCGGAGATTTCTTTAAACGCGGTGGAAAACTACACGGCTCCAGAATTCGAACCCCGGTCCTCTTGCACGCTAGGCGGATGCTCTACCTCTACGCCATCGTGACACCAGTGACCACCGTTTGCATAAAATTTGGGGGGCCACATGTATGACTGAGAATGTTCGAAGTGGTTTCAAACCAATTGTCATGTTCTGGAGAATAAAATACTTATTTAGATGAAGACTGAAATATGTGTTGGATTCGCACCGACGACCTTTGCGCCACAAAACCGTGCATTCCGCGGACATTCTCACGGCCATTACGGCTGAACTGTTTGTCGGAGTGTGCTTCGAATAGTGTCAAACGATTCGTCTTGTTGTGACGCTCAAGTTTATCAAATTTATTAACTGATATAACGAGGAAATACACTGGATATAGCAAAGGTGACTGTAAATTGCAATAGTAGTGCAAAACCTATAAGGTAGATCTCGCAGCTTGTGTCTTAGAATAGATGTATCCCGAAAGGAACATCCGCGGATGCTAGGGTTTGGTCTCACCCACTTTTGCTGAGTATACCGAGTAGCACTTGAAGCTCCCGTAGCTAACGCTCTGAAGTCGAACACTGAGGCAGTGTTGGCGGAGAATTTTTTGTAACTCCTGTGACCCTCATAGGGTATCTGTGGATGTCTTGTAGCCTTGGTGGATGGAACCGTGACGGACAACAGGAGTTGAAATGTAGCCGTTAAATACATTCCTGCAACAATACAAACTACATGTACACAAATGTGAACACATCAATACGAGCAATGAAAATACAAAGTAGAAACTAAATTGTAACTGTGAGATTAAGCCTTTAACAATCAATTGCATGAAAAAAATCAGGCTTTGGAAAGGTGTGGCGGAAAATTGTTCCAATCACCTATAGTAAAAGCAGAAATGAGCACTTGAAATCGTTAATTCTAAATCCGTGAGGTGTTAATGATTCGGCATGACGATCTGACTTGTCAATAGATCCATTGCAGGTGACTACTAATTCAAACTGCGAGGGTGAAAGCTACTCCGTACAGCAGCTCTAATCGTTAGTCTTCGTTTCTGTAACGGTAGGCTTAAAGATGGCATTTCCCTCCAGTTGTCAGGCCAGGGATGGAAACGAAACTAATGACGTGAATAACTACAGGTTAATTTCACTCTTCTCTACATATATTATGTACACAAGAATGTTCTCATCGTTGGTATTGTACTACCAAAGGTAAACAATCTTGACCTGTCTTTTCTACAGTTCCGCCTGATGAGCCTAAGCCTAAAAAGCACAACTGCAAGTACTGGCTGAGCCATCAATACCTGTGTCACAAGACTTCAATGAAAATGCACTATGACAAGAAGAACAGACTTCACAGAGTGCTGTGGATGACGCACTGCAAAGAGGAGGAACGCAAAGTTTATTCTTATGATTCAGTTGACCACAAGTGCAAAGGTGAGGAATTGAAAAGCTGCATGAATGAATTCCTAACCCCGCATATGTAAAGGTTACTGTAGGCCCAAACTTCCATACTATTGAAACATTTCCCCTAACGCGTTTTCCTGCACATGTCCGTAATAGTATCAAAGCCTTAAAATTTTTTTAACTGGTCTCTTGAGCATTTAAAATTTCAGGCTAATGGCACTTCAAAGAACAATATAATGTTGTGTATAGAATAGCAAGCTGAGAAGCTTATATAATGCAGGAATTTATAAAATATCAGAATACATCCCGGAAGCTTCGTTCATATTTATCTTCAAGTGCAGGATTACTACAGGGAAATTGAAAAATTAATAAAATTTTTGATTGCTTCTACCTGAGAATATACGATAGCAAGTCCTATACGGTTTTCAGCATAGTGAGATCTTATGACCTTGATTTGATTTGGGTCGAACAAAATGATTTCTTGAATATATCTATGAAGCATGTACTATAAATACATAAAAAAATTATGAGATCCACTTGTCTCCCTGCGTGCGGAAATGAGAAAGCTGTGTGCGATTCGCCACCTGCGACACGTACTGCGCCAGCGAGAATGATTTTCTCGAAGTGAAGTGTGCATTTTGCGTGTTCTGGTGCTTAAAATTCGATTACTTCATGTGATATAATTTGTAGGCTCATGTTGATTGCTACTCTTCCAGTCCTTTTTAGAGCATCCGCTCTTCGTAACCCCTTTCAACAGTTTTTTTTTTGTTTTCGGCGTCCGCAGCGCAACAGCGTTGGTTGGCAGGAGGGAATCAGGAGAGAGAGAAATCCCCTTAAATTTTATGGGAGAGCAGGGAGAGTGAGCGTTGAAGTATGGTGGCAGGCGAGAAGGGGTAGAGGCAAACTGTGGCCGCAGGTCAAGTCTGGAGGAAGACGAGAGTGGAGAGAGAGTACGTACCACCGTTCCACTGCCGGTGACATCGGCTCGCTCCGCAAAATTGGCAGCGATTCAGGACGCTGCTGCAGTCGGCTGCGGCATTCTATATTGCCGCGAATATTTGTACTTCTTCCTCACGCTTGAAGCCGCAGACACGCGGCTTCATCAATTTATTTCTGACGTGCCATTACATTCGACTTATCTCGACTGACTGCGGCCGGGCTACTGCTCCCACATTGCTCCAGGTTGTTGAAGTTGGTTTTTATATTTTGTCTTGAATGTTCCTAGCCAGCTTTAAATTGAGCGCGGCAGAGAGCGGCGGACATTGTTCGATAACCGTCGATCACGCTTGTTGCTATTGCCGTCGCCGAGTCAATGAGTTTTTTGCGCCCACGAGCCACCGCTCCCAATAAAGAGTTTAAATTGGCAGCTTTTCGTTGTCTTCCTGACTCCAAGGCTGTCGTCATGATTACGCGACAATTTAATTATTTATTTTTGTTTGTTCCTTGGTTTGTTTGTCTGTTTGTTTGTTTATTAGGACTGCTAATCCTATTTGGGATTGCGGCAGGTGCGCATAAATGTGTTAACAAGAGAGTGGTCTAGAAATATCATAAACATTCAACTGGTCTGCACGTTAAGAAAAAAAAACAAATCGTGAGAAGCAAATAGAACCAACCTATGACGTATGTAATGAAATAATACATCAAATAACGCTACTGCCGGTAACATTACACCAACAAAATATCAAAAGGTGGAAAACAATGCTGCTTATTAGAATATGCAGAGCGGTTGTAGGAAATAAATAGTAGGAAGACTGAAAACGCGTTAGCTTAGGATGGCTATATAGCTTATAGCTGCATAGTTGAAATAAACAGTGTAAAAATGAAAAACTCAGATAGGTGTAATATTATAAAAAAAATAGAAGCACTCAGGGAAAGCTAAGCTAATAACACGATATACTGTGCACTGCAATATCAAACTTTGTGAAATGGTGAACTATTAGAAAAGAATGTACTCAGCCTCTTCCATTCTCAAATTGCTAGTGGGAAAATGAGTATTTCAAGCAGTCAACGCGGAAAATATGCTCAGCGCATGTTACTTGTTATGACGCGTTGATCTTCCTTCGAAAAGTGGCGTATATTTGGTGGTGTTTAGTTTTAGATGTCTATAAGTTAGTTGAAACGTGAGATTCAGCCGCGCGACTTTCACACGATTCTACAATGATTTAGGTCCCTTAGCTCTCATTATTTAAGCAGGCGAATGTGGTATTATGTTTTTGCAGAATATAAATCTGGCAGCTTGCCTCTTTTACTACTTCAAGATTGGGATATCTTCATTACTATAAAGGAACGAAAAGAAGTTAGCATATTGGAGCACAGATATAATCATTACTTTGCAGGCTAAAAGGGGCTAATCTTAAAAGTTGCCTAATGAAAAAGACTCGTTTTAGAACTGTAGAGCTAATTCCATCCACGTCGTTATTTCACCTGCGGTCACAAGTTATTAGCTCGTTAATAGACTTATGCTGAGTTACTGCACTAAGTGGCGTATCATTATCGCGTTGCAAAAGTCGAATTTATACTTATACGTCGAACTTATCAAAATACCAGATCTAGCAGCGTTAATATTCGTCTGCTACTGTGTGCATCACTCAGTAATTGTTTGTAGTGCTTTGTTAAGCGCTTCGTGGTAATATTTTGCCTTCATTTTCAAATAAATTATGCCGTCATCCGCGAATAACCGTATATCAACCTTATGATTACTCGCTACATCGCTTCTGAAACTTAGGTAGACAAGAGGGGCCAAGACCGAGCCTTGGATGCACCACACACAACGTTTCTCACGTTGCAGGTTTCATGATTAATTTCTACGAACTGTGCTCTCTCTAATAAATAGTTTATAATCATATTAGCTATAGAGCTATGAGCTAGCTTCAACTCTAGTTTAATAATTAGTTTAATGTGCACAACCTGATCAAATGCCTTCAAAAAATCTAGTAGTATTACATCTTGTCTCTGGCTATTTGTGCTATATGATAAGTAGTGGGCTAATTCTAATAAATGCATGACTGCCGAAAGGCGTTGATGGATGATATTTTGAAATTGGGAGCGTATGGTTTCATTTTCAAGGAAAATTGTGGTTTATTAAGATGTGTTCGAGTACTTCAGATGCTGGACAGGCAATGGAGTTGGGTCTGTAGGTCATACAAACAGGCTGGATGCCTGATTTGTGTATGGGGATAATTTTGGCTATTTTTTATTCCTTCAAATGGGTACATGTTGAAATTTATTAATATTAAGGTTATTTATTACATTATAAGAAATCCGATTAGAACAGCCATGGTGCACACTGAGAATTGGAGGGGAGCCTAAAAGTTTATCCCTGGGTATTACTAAAGTTATTTGCCATAAAAGCAACCGCTAACTCGCAGCCATTCGCGTTACGTACACTTTACCACCTTGAGAGCTTTTTGTGTGTGTAATGTATCCCTTTCGAATTGTAAATTCGTTTAAATTTTTAAGCCAGAAACTGGCCACAATTGTGAAGCTTGACAATTAGGGCGAGTTGTCTATGCGTGCAGACGCTCTTCTAAGGCTGACAGGGCGCTAAACGTAAGTACAAGAATGCAAAACTAGCGTTCACCAGAATGCACCACACACCCGAAGCAATCTCGAAGGCGACGGGCCGATGGCAATCAAGCATCGTACAGTGAGAAAATATCGAAAATACGCATGATCTCGAAAAGATGTATGATTCGAAGAGAAATATCGAAAATATCTCAGACGTATAATTTTAAGATCATAATTCAAGCCGTTTATTATATTAACCTAATAATAAATCAACACTGATAGCAGTGTTCGGTCTTCAGACATGAACTCAGGGTAAGGGCCTTCGGCCATATACATAAACTCTGAAAGAGAAAACTTATCTATTTCGTGTTTTCGATTTACTTCACACTATGTACAATGCTGATCATTCTGGGCTGTTGGCAGTCTCCTCGCATCAGATTTTGGTTTAGGAACAGCACTATACGCGCTCCATTTTGCACCTCTTGCACTGCACCATACATTTTCGACCGAGGTGGATTACGGCTACTATACTGAAAGGCGCCTTGTTAGTCAGAAGGTAGGAAAAATAGGCTATACCCTGGTAAAACTGCTTCTATATGAGAAGCAAGACCAAAACTTTGGCATAGCCTTGGCATCGCTTTGCCTTATTCACACCCTGTGCCACCCAGCCATCACTCGATTCCACGAACCAATTCTGAAAACTAGGCTGAATTTCACGGACCCCAAAGGCATTTTTCTTGGTTTGGCGGAAATCTGAGGTTCATGTCCAAGGGCGCGGACAACTTGTTTAGACAATTTTACGTTTCCATACAGCATATATTTCCTTATACCACCAACATTTGCTGCCCAACAGCTTCAATTCAGCTGTCAAGTAATTCTCAAAGAAAGGTTTCAAAAGGCCAGAATTGGGTGATACTTTTCTACTCACCAAAAAAGATGTCATAAAATTTCTGAAGACAAATGACGCAAGACAGCCAAACATCTTTTACATCCACATTTTTCGTAGGCATACGTTATCGTTTGCTGCACGATGAGCTGATTTCCTTCTTGGTGGGGTGCGTTCGTTGCCTTGGTTTCTTCGCCATCTAGAATGCTTCAGGTGTGAGTTCTATTTAGCGCCTGTGCCTTGTCTTCCGGTAGATCCGTACTTTTCCCGTGCTAAAAATATTCTCTGTTAACTTGATATAGGTACAAACGTTGTTTGCGAATTACAGGCTGATGCATATAAGACTAATAGGCTGAACTTTAAATGAAACGATTTCTGGGCTCTTTCTAATTCACAATTTTGGCGCGTGCTTTGCGATGCCTGTTTGGGGCAGAAGCCACAAAACAAGAGAGTGAACAATAAGCACATTCGTGTGTTCACGTACGCTGCAAACCAAACCACCTTGGAAATGTAAGGAACTTTGGCTACTGGAAAATGCACATTTCAATAACTGTGTTCAGGGTGTTTTTTATATAAAATGAGCCATTTAATATCACTCTGTGGGCGCTCTGCAAAAACCATCTCAGTGGCCCATTCCGGAGGCAGAATGATCCGCGATTGCTCAAGATATTTTCACCTTCATGCCTCGAGGGTGGCACTGGTGCCATTAATGAAACAAAATTTATAAACCAAATGGAACATTTTCTGGATTTTAAATGAGTGGATATTTTAGCTGCAATTTATTTCTCTGTACTAATTAAATACTTTGATGAGACTGAGTACCCCAATTTTGACATATTCCTATCAACCAGACCTGTGAACAGGAAGTCTACCGAGTTTCTTCTAGCAATGTAGCCTGTGCACAGGTTATTCTTTGAGGGAAGAAGAAAAACCGAATTGTACCAATACCGCCACATAATTTCCAAGTGAGGAATGATCTCCAAATATGATGTGACTTAACCGCAGTCGAGCCATGTTGAAGAAACCGGCTTGGGTAGGGTCGCGAACCGAGTAGGGTTGGGACAATTTCTCACTTAATTCAGTTTGCATTCCTAAAAAGAGAGACCTCTGTCGACTGTCTTTTTGAGTCTATACCACCTTAAGCACGCCAGGCGGGGCCTAGTGCGCCGGGAGAACTCTCATATTGTTTACAGGTGTTGCACATGTCATATGCTTACAACACAGGATGAGGATAATGAAGAAAGAAGGAAACGAGGCCAGTTACGCCTTTTGTCAATATTGCGACTGTACATTGTTCGCCAGGGGATTATTATTTTTCAGTCTTTTTAGGTTGCCTCACCCTAATATATGTATATTGTTCACATTGTGTAGTCACCTCGGTTAACATTATGTAGTCACCAACTCCCTAAGAAAGAGTTTGTGCACAGAACCCGTGTTCGGGCATGCCCGCAACAAGTGATGCACACGACACATGTCCGGTGAAGCGTGACAGCGAGGGCACTCGCCGGCCGTTGACAGTTGGTCGTTAGTTTACCGATGACGACCAAATGAAGTCACAGCCGTTCCCGCCCGAATACGGCAGACAGGTACAACCTTTGTCAAAAATATACGGCCCAAGGCGTTTACTTCAAAGCCGTGTAGCACGGATCTGAAGCATATTTCGCAGTCCCAACCATGGGACGGTTGAGGACTTAAGTTCCTCCCGCCTTCGCGAGACCAGAGCCATGAGTATGCACGACGAGCCGCGCGGCACTTCTCAGAAGCAGACCCCTTGGACTGTATACTTTTGACAAAGACTGGTACCTTTTCCTTTCGAGTAAGACTACGGGAGAGAGGGTGAGAAAACGGAGGATTTTGTGTACACGCTCGCTGTGGTAGGATTCGGGTTTTGGATGCATGGAACAGGAACGTATATGGGGAAGTGGGTGGGAAGGCGGTGGATCCTGTTTTGCGTCACAGTATGCCAGGGCATCCTCGTGAATGTGATTGGGATCATGAGCATGCCTGTGGATCTGGTTGCACGCGTGCAGGGCATGGGTATCGTTTGCAGGCGAATGCAGATGTACCAATTTTGCTATTTGGAATGTGTGACAAACAGTTTTAAGCTGCTGAAGTGCTTGCAAGAAATTTGGTGTATAGGAGAGCTATATTGAATGGGGGGATGAGCCGAAGAGAGGCTATGGCACAGAAATCGCCTAATGATGGAGTGCGAGACGAACGCAAGCATCGGTGGTCAAGCTACGCGCGAGATAAGATAAGGATTGGAAGAAAGGCACACAGCCGTAATTCTCCGCTGTGTCGTATTTGAGGCAGAGGTGTCAATCATGCATCCGTCATGTAAGAACGACAAGAAGCTCGCCGGGAGCTGAGTATCGATTGTGTGTGTAACACTGTTTGATCTATTTAGGAGGGTATTAATTTAGCCACACTCTTTAAAAATGGGTATGATTATAAGACAGGGGAGATTAGCTATGGGCCACATAGCCTCACAGTTAATACCATCAAGGGAATCCCACTATCCTCCGGAGTGGTGACGAAATGTTTCGTGGCACGTATAGAAGGCAGGCACGGAAGCCAAAGCCGTCTGCATTTTTGCGCCCATAGAGCCCGTTGAAAAGCTACGGTGCGGTCAGTCCGAGCTAGAAGGCTAAGCGTTGTTTAAACGAAACCAGAACTTTTCTCACTCAGAGGCAATAGTTGCGTGCCATGAAAAAACTGCCCTTAACAGAAACAAACAGATTTTGTAAAGACGTGTGCACAGCGTTTAAATGACAGTGCTGATGAAAACTTTGTTTGCTTATTGTTTCTTTGTTTTTGTTTTTTCTAGATTGGCCCAAAGACTCGACGCCGATACCCAAATAAAAATTATTTTCTTCACATAGAAGGTGTACAAGCGAGGTTTTTCTCTAAAGATATTTCATTTCTTAAAACAGTGCATGCTCTTGGGCTTTTCCTCTATTTCTCTTTGTGAAAGGCTTTTCCTCTATTTCTCTTTATGGTGCACTAACTTTTTTTTATATACAAAATGAAGCCCCAACTAGCACCGCAAAAAGATTTAGCCGACTTGCCCGGAAGGTTTAACTTGGTCCAGATTTTTTCAGCCTCCTGTGGACAAACAGGCCTGAGAAGGCCTCCGGTCTTGGTACTGAATAAGTACTTCAATTGAATGCGGTCTTGTTAATGCGGAGAAATTACAAGTTCAATTATTAGAAAAGCCGAGGGCCTGTGTGTGTGTGTGTGTGTGTGTGTGTGTGTGTGTGTGTGTGTGTGTGTGTGTGTGTGTGTGTGTGTGTGTGTGTGTGTGTGTGTGTGTGTGTGTGTGTGTGTGTGTGTGTGTGTGTGTGTGTGTGTGTGTGTGTGTGTGTGTGTGTGTGTGTGTGTGTGTGTGTGTGTGTGTGTGTGTGTGTGTGTGTGTGTGTGTGTGTGTGTGTGTGTGTGTGTGTGTGTGTGTGTGTGTGTGTGGTGTGTGTGTGCGCGCACACACTCTTGGACGGTACTGAAAATCCCAGCGATGAGAAAAATAGTATGATGTCATCAAGCAGCCGTGTAAAACACACAACAAGCCGAACACCGCCACTTTAGAGAATCTCATAGATGTCGTTCGTCTATATATACTCGCCACTGGCTGAATTCCACTTGGCGCCAGTTTTGCGGACATTAGCACCAAAATTGTGGCACGCCCATTTGTCGCATAGCGTTCCGGCAGGCGTCAGACGATTTCTCATTGCATGTAGCTTACTTGAGCTAGTCAGATTAGAAGCTAGATTGCGAGAGGGATTAGAACCGATGCTATATGCACGAACATTCTATTGTACGACTTCGAAGAGCTTCACATCAAAACTGTTGTGAAACATTAGTCCTGCAGCGCTCCGTGTGGTGTCATTCGCGAGCATTTGTGCTTGGATGCTGGCACACAGCGTCGCTGGATTTCATTACGACACGTTGTGTGTGTGTGCTTGTGCGATAACACTGAACCATCAACGGCTACAGCTTCGACATCGGTTCGGCCACTCGAAGTGAACGTGGTCGTCTGCGCAAGTACGCAAACAGTGACGAAGCTCCACAGCGTTTGTCATTCTTTCACATTCCCACACGTAAGCACTCTTAAGCGTCTATTCCGCATTTTTATGTTCCCAAGGGGCTGGAAAACGGCTGACCTCGAATGTTAACGCAATAGCTTCAAAGGCCCCGTTCACAAGAAAATTCGCGGTTGGTGTTGTGAGCGAGAGATCACGGGAATGGCTCCGGCAGGTTGTCCCGAGAAAAACCTAGGTGACAGGTCGGCCACTTATGTCACGTGACCCTGCGTCGTCGTCAAAACTTGCAAACGTGATAGTGAGCATACTGCCCACCATCGCAAGTGGAAGTTAATTTAATGATTGGTCTCGTGAGAAGAGCTATCTGGATCGCAAGAGGCCCACCCCTGGGAGCACCTGTCGTATCAGGTCAGTGGCGAATCGCTTACCGCTGCACCACTGCGCCAGTAGAGGTGTGAGGACGCCCATGTATCTATGAAAGTGAACACTGAAGTTCACCTTCTGCATATACGGGAATTAACACATTACGCTATCCCGTCATACCCCTGAGGCGGAGCTTAAGTGTTCCTTCCAAATTTACTTTCAAGTACTCCGGACGGGAAAGTTCTGTTTTGTACGGTTACGTCACGTGACAAGTGGCAGAAATGCAAAAAGGACGCCAATTATTATTCATTCTCTTTTGCTTAACCTCACTTGCCTTTTTCACAACATAAAATTTCATGCTCTGAACGTATTGAAGATGCTCTATTTTCACAAAATTGAGCACACATTAAGAACGCCGGCGCGGCGTGGCAGAAAGCTTGCCAACGCCCGCCGTAGACATTTCTGGAACATTGGAGAAAAGATCCTCGGTAAACGCTTAACCTTGCGCAGTTTCTGCACTCTCCACTTCGCTCACGAAATTAGCGGAGCCCTTCACTACGGCGTCCCTCATTGCCTGAGTCGCATTGAGACGTTAAACTCCCATAAACCACATAGCCCTTCGGCGCGGCGCTAAGGGAATCACGTCCGGGCACTGCGTCGGTAATTCTAGAAGTTTGGAGAAAATATTAATATTAATCATCGCCAACGGAGAGCGCGTAGCCTTGAGCATGATCCTTCTCTCGAGCAATGGGAGGCCGTGTTGGCGAGCTCAGACCCGATCGTCCACACCAGGGCCGTGGAGTGGGCAACAAAGGTCGCCGTCAGCCATGGGTTGATGGCCATCTAGCACGGAATAGTCCGCACATGCGTTTTGACGAAAATAAAGAGTTAACCCGTCTCCGCGCCTGACCAATGGGGACGCGCGCCCGGCGCGAGGATGAGAGCAATTGCAAATGAGCGGTTAATACTGTGTGTACGTGCCTGCCTCGGCGCGAAAACGAACAGACGCGGCGCGCGCCTATACGTATATTGTCATAGCTGATGTACAGGCTGCTGGCGGGAACAAGTGAAAGCACAGGCACAAAAGGAGGCAGGTCCGCCAGCAGCAACGACTTCGGCGGGGTGCGGTGATCGCTTCTCGTCTTTCTCTTTCAGTCGCTACAATATGGAGGACGCTGAGCGCTGCCAGCCCTATTAAGCTTTGGAGAAGCGCGCCCGCTCCACTCCCAGGGAACACTGCCGTGCTCCCAGCCACGGAACTGCGAGGGAACGCGCGCTAGTCTGAGGGATGGTCCACCATGATCCATCAGGTCGACGGACTGTAGCAGAGCCCGGTGAACAATTGTGTCCTGTTTTCTTTGTCTCTCTCCTGTAATAGTGCACTTTAGGTTCAATATCTTTTGTTACATTGTAGCGAGAGCTACACTACGCTAGTAAGAGTCAGAGCCGCTTTTCGAGTGGTTAGGCGCTCGGCTACTGATCCGGAGTTCCCGGGTTCGAACCCGAACGCGGCGTCTGCGATTTAAAGAGGCAAAAGGCTAAGGCGCCCGTGTGCTGTGCGGTGTCAGTGCACGTTAAAGATCCCAGGTGGTCGAAATTATGCCGGAGCCCTCCACTGCGGCACCTATTTCTCTTTCATTTCTTAGTCCCTCCTTTATCCCTTCCCTTACGGCGCGGTTCAGGTGTCCGCCGATGTGTGAGACAGGTACTGCGCCATTGCCTTTCCCCAAAAATCCACTTTCATTTTCACCTACCCGCCGCAGTGGCTCAGTGGCTAGGGCGCTCGACTAATAATAATAATAATTGGTTTTTTGGGGAAAGGAAATGGCGCAGTATCTGTCTCATATATCGTTGGACACCTGAACCGCGCCGTACACGCGCCTGTCGCTAACGGAGTCGGGTGGTGGTGGTGGTGGTGAAAACATTTATTACGGATGAATAGGAGGTATGTTTGGATCAGCCCGTAAGGGACCGATCCGTACAAGCACTAGGTGGAGGTCCCTAGTATGGGACCCCAGTGGCGGTTGCCGCCGCCCGGGCGCGCCCGACTAAGGCTTGTTGGGCCTGTAAGTCGTGGCAGCCGAGCAGGGTCGCCTCCCAGTCCTCCCGGGTTGGGTTGGGGATGGGGGGAATAGCGGGGTTGGAGGGGCAGGCCCAAACCATGTGATAGGTGTCAGAGGACACTGCACTACAGTGTGGGCAGCTGCCACTAAAGGAGGGGTCAAAATGTTTTAGCGCTGCCGGGCACAGCAATGTATTGGTGAGAAGGCGGAGAAGGAGCCGCTCATCCGCCTTCTTCAGGCTTTTACATGCACTAGGGTAAAGGCGATGACAATTTTGATAATATGTTGTAATATCTTTGAATGTATAGACCGGATTAAAATCGGGTTCCTGATCGGATGGGGAGGAGAAAACAGCCCGGTGAGAGAGCTGCCTGCTGCCTCGTTTCCTGCCAACCCCTGATGAGCAGGGGCCCATATGAGGTAACGGTGTGCGGGGTACGTATCCCGTATGCAATTTTGGTATATTCGATAGGCTAGGAAGGGAGTGCAGCCTTGTTCGACGTTCCGACAGGCCCCTCGCGAGTCGGTGATTATGTATTTTGAATTGGAATGTGAGGCCGCGAGAGCAATCGCGACCTCTTGTGCTTGTGTTACACTGCGGGCTCTGAAAGTTAGGCCGTTAACTGTGTTGCTGTTGTGAACTACCGCGGCCGTGTACCATCCCCCGTGGTGAGGGCCGGAGGCGTCCACGTAGTAGACACCTGTTTTGTTGGCATAATATCGGGCTACCGCTTCCGCTCGCGCCAGGCGCCGACCATTATGGTCTTCGTGTGACATGTTTGCTGGAAGAGGCCGCACGTGGAGGGCACGTCTCCACAGTTCCGGGATGCGAAACCTGTCTTCCATTGGAGGGGTGTGTTGGATATGGAGTCGAGCAAGAAGGCGGCGACCCGACTCCGTTAGCGACAGGCGCGTGTACTGGTTTGTAAGGTGCGCCTCCCGGAGCTCCCGGAAAGTGTTCACCACCCCAAGAGCCATAAGCCGGCTGTTTGAAGTAGTGATGGGGAGGTCAAGGGCACGTTTAACAATTTTGCGAAGGATGACCTCAAGGGCGTCCTCCTCTTGTTTCCGTAGGTGGAGATAAGGAGTCGAATAGAGAATTCGACTAGTTACGAAGGCGTTTGCCAGCCGCAAGGCATCCTTACTTCGTAACCCTCCGCGTTTGTTGGAAACCCGGCGGACCATGCGGCCCACCTGGTCCCCCACCTTACGGAGTTTGGCCAATGTAGTGTCTGGCCGCCTGTGTTTGTGGATGTAGAGTCCGAGTACCCGTATCTCATCACTTTCGCGTATGGGACCGCTCTCAAGAGAGAGAGATATTTTAGTTGTGCACTTCTGTGAGGGGCGGAGGTGCACAAATTCCGATTTTTGAGGGGAACATTGAAGACCGCAGCGGCGGGCGTAGCGGTCTACTATCGTCGCCGCTGTTTGCAGGCTGGTTTCAATGTCTCCTGTGCTGCCCTGTGTGGCCCACAGAGTGATGTCATCGGCGTACAGGGCGTGCTGCACGCCGGCGACACCACTCAGCTGGGCCGGCAGGTGCATCATGGCCAGATTAAAGAGCAGCGGGGAAAGTACCGCGCCTTGAGGGGTTCCCCGCGTGCCGAGTAGGTAAGGACCATGGTCTCTATCTTGAATTCGAATGTAGGATTGACGATCCATTAAAAATTGGCTTATGTATTGGAATGTGTTGAGGCCACAGTCGGTGTGACTTAGGTTAGTGAGTATGATCTCATGTGTTACATTGTCAAATGCCCCTTTAAGATCCAGGACGAGTACTACCCGGTCATTATGGGGGCATTCGAGGGGGTCAAGGACTTCCCGATTGAGTTGCAGGAGGACATCCTGTGCGGACCTGTGTGGGCGGAATCCGAACATGGTGCTCGCAAAGACTTGTTTGTGTTCAAGATATGTAGATAACCGATACCGCACCATCGTCTCCATTAGTTTGCCCACACATGAGGTAAGAGAGATGGGGCGGAGGTTATCTGTGTCAATTGGTTTGCCAGCTTTAGGAATAAAAGTCACCAAAGCCGTTTTCCATTCGATTGGCAGGGGGGTATCCCCGCGCCAAATCGCATTGACGTATTCCAGGAGGGACTGGTATGCCAAGTCGGGCAGGTTCGTCAAAAGCTTGACGGTGACCTTATCCCGTCCTGGCGCAGTGCCCCGTTTCATTTTGGCGAGAGCCGCCCGCAGATCATGGAGCTGGAAAGGTTGATCCATCTCCGTGTTCTCTCTGCCTGCATAAGAGTACGCAGATCCACGGGGGTCTTGGGCTGTACACAGATACTGGTCCCGAAGTTTCTGTGCCAGTTGAGTCGTGTTGCCAGGAAAATGGTGCATGGCTCGCTGCAAATGTTTTTGTGTTTCGGTTCGTGTTTGGGTTGGGTCGAGTAGGGCTCGAAAGAGACGCCAAGTGTTTCGGCTGGACATTTGTCGCGCGGCCGTGTTGCATCTATCTACCCAGTTGGAGTCGGCGAGTTGGGCCGCGTACTCTGCCGCTTTCTGGGTAAGCTCGGCAATTCGAGCTTTAAGCTTTCTGTTGTGTTTCTGGCGTCGCCAACGGCGGACGAGGCTGCGACGGGCTTCCCAGAGGAGTAGAAGGTGGTTATCCACGTCCGTGACCGCCTCTGAGAGCTGGATGTGTGTTTCATGCGAGAAAAGGTGTGCCAGCAGCTGTTGGGACCATGCTGTGTAGCCTTGCGCGGAAATGGGTGTATTATCAATTTCGTCCAATCTGGGATATGGGCTTGTGTTCTGGGACGCTTGAGGGGGCGTGTGCGTAGTGTAGTGTTAATGATGCAGTGGTCGCTACCGAGGGTCTCCTCGGTGTTGAGCCAGTCTGCGTGTTGTATGTTGCGAGTGAAGGTTAAGTCCGGACATGTATTCCGTGTCACGGAATTTCCTAGCCGGGTTGGGTGGACAGGGTCCGTGTGGAGGGTGAGGCCCAACGTGGACGCAAGCTCCGCCAGCTTACACCCGCGTGACTCCTCCTTGCGATACCCCCATTGCTGACTGGGAGCGTTAAAGTCGCCCACAATAAGCAGGGGATCGCGGCCCGCTACTCTTGGCGCGCGGCTAAAGAGGTCCGCAAAAGTCACTCACTTTAGTTTGGGAGAGCAGTACACGTTGAGTATATGCAACGGTGGGTCCCTGCGGCGGACTGGTAGGAGGGTCACCATTACATAAGAGTACTCTAGTGGGAGGTCGAGATCCACTAGATTTGCTGTATAGTCTTTGTGGACAAGAAGACAAGACGCGGGATCCTGTTGGAACGTCGTGTAATTTGAAATTGTGGCGCCCAGGCCTGGCTCTTGGAGGGCAACCACGGCTGGTAAGCACTCGAAATTTTCAAGGTAGAGGCGGAAATTGGCGTGCTTAGTGCGGTCCTTAAAGCCTCTACAGTTCCACTGTGTTATTGAAGTTGACATGGCCGAATTGGAGATGGCTGAATTCCTTTGATTAAGGTGTCTCGCCATGATTTAAAATTCTTGGGGGGGAGGAGGAGGGATTGGCTGCCTCAGAGCCAGCTACTTGCGCCATCAAGGGGGTGATGACGGAAGGAGCGGGGCAGTTGTCCTCATTGTCCGAATCAATAATCAGACGGGTGAATTTTGAAGGGCGGGATACGTCCCTAATGGGTCCCGTCCGATGGAGGAGGCGGGGGTTGTCCGAGATGTGTTTTGAGACCACCGCGGGGACGGCAGATTTGACCTTTGTCAAGATCTGGTCCATGGCGGTCTCGATCATATATCGCAATTTAGAGGTTAAGCGCTCCTCCATCGCAGAGATGGCTGTCACGAGGGCAGGCGAGATCTCCGCGTCGCTCTCCATTGCGTCCGAGTTCTGCGGGCTCGGTGCGGCGGACGCCAATTTTGATTCTAAATTTTGAATTTTGCTGAGCAAAAGCTCATTCTGTGCCCGGAGCACGTCTATCTGTTTTTTGTATTCCGCGTCGAGTGCGGAGACGGTTACGGGGGAGGGTGAGGGATGGGAGGAAGAGGAGGCGATCTCAGCCCAGCTGCTCACCTGTTTGTGGTGTTGAGGCGCTGATGCCCGGGCGTCGGCAGCGCCAATTGTCTTGAGGGCCGGGAAGTGGCCAGTGTCTCTGCCGCTGGGCGGTGGAGGCGCCGTCTTCTTCCCGGGCGCTGGTTTCACCGACGGCGAAGAAGGTGACGATGTCTTGTGGTCGGTGCCGTGAGCACCACGCGGCGTTCCGCCACCGGCACCTGGTTTTGAAGGACTTGGCTGCTTGCCAGGTCGCTGGTTTTTTGGCACCTCTGGGCGCTTAGCCTTGGGGCCATGCACCTTGAGCTGCCGGAATTTTCCCGTGCAGTCGCGGGAGTTGGTAGCGTGGGCTTGCCCACAGACTGCACAGGACAGACTGCATTCATGCTGCGCCTTGACTCCGTCGACGGTCGGCGCCGTTTGGCCACACAGGCCGCACTTTTCATCCGGGCAGGGGCAGGTGTCTGCTCGGTGGCCCACAGTGCCGCACCGCACGCAGGCCGGAATGGTTCTCTTGTACGGACGCACAAGGGTCACCTCAGAGTTGTAATGCACATATCGCGGCACCACTTTTCCCACGAAGGTGAGCGACGCGACGTCGGATTTGCCAAGCTTGCGGATATCGGCAAGCTCTCCAGCACGCCACTGGATCTAGTTTTGGAGCGACTCACTGGTCTCGTGCTTGGCCACGGTGATGACGCCGCGGCACACGTCTCCAGTGAGTTTCAACTGGCCGTACATGGAGAGCTGGCCCTTCGGTGATGTTAGTTGAAAATCCCGCAGAAGCTTGTCCGCGACGTGCGGCTCTCTGGTGCCTGCGACGATCAGGTTTTGCTCCCATGTGGGGAGCAGGCTGAGGGATGCTGCGGCCTTGGCGCCCAGGTAGTCCGCGAACGCTGCTCCCAGCTCGCCATGTTGGTAGACATCCCTGAGAGCGACGGTCACCCGGGGCTTCAGGATGATGACGATGTCTTCTGGATGAAGACGCGGCAGTGGCTTTGGTTTCCAAGAGGGTCCGGTCTTAGACTGGGCCCCTCCGTGAAGCGCTGCAGCGCGCGCAGCAGCGCTGTGCCGTGTTGAGCGGCCTGCCGACGTGGCGTCCGCTTTCTTGGAGGCGGCGTCCCGCTTGCGGGAGCGGCGTTCCACTAGTTTGAAGAGCCTGGGGTTCTCGATGGGCGCAGAATCCGGACTCTCAGGCGTTGGAGCTGAAGGAACCTCGGACCAGGCCATGGCGTCCGGGTCGTAGCCGCGTTGTACTTTTTGGGCAGCCATCTTGACACGGGTGGGCGACTCACTCACGGCCGAGCGTCGGCGTAGGCGTTAGGCCTAGCGCCGTCGCCACGAAACGCAAGTGAGGATCGGCCCTAAAATGCGTAAATGTTGCCCCACCTGTGTGTGAGTGGTGTCCACAGGTAGCTGTCGACTTCGCGAACACAGACGCGGCTGTGTTGACGGGGTTCCGGCCGAGGAACCGTGGCTCCAGCCAAAAGTTGGTGGAGACGATGCGCTGTATGTCCACTCGCTTCGCGCGCTCACAGCGCCCTCGAGTCGGGTCGCCGCCTTCTTGCTCGACTCCATATCCAACACACCCCTCCAATGGAAGACAGGTTTCGCATCCCGGAACTGTGGAGACGTGCCCTCCACGTGCGGCCTCTTCCAGCAAACATGTCACACGAAGACCATAATGGTCGGCGCCTGGCACGAGCGGAAGCGCTAGCCCGATATTATGGCAACAAAACAGGTGTCTACTACGTGGACGCCTCCGGCCCTCACCACGGGGGATGGTACACGGCCGCGGTAGTTCACAACAGCAACACAGTTAACGGCCTAACTTTCAGAGCCCGCAGTGTAACACAAGCAGAAGAGGTCGCGATTGCTCTCGCGGCCTCACATTCCAATTCAAAATACATAATCACCGACTCGCGAGGGGCCTGTCGGAACGTCGAACAAGGCTGCACTCCCTTCCTAGCCTATCGAATATACCAAAATTGCATACGGGATACGGACCCCGCACACCGTTACCTCATGTGGGCCCCTGCTCATCAGGGGTTGGCAGGAAACGAGGAAGCAGACGCAGCCGCCCGCGCGCTCTCTCACCGGGCTGTTTTCTCCTCCCCATCCGATCAGGAACCCGATTTTAATCCGGTCTATACATTCAAAGATATTACAACATATTATCAAAATTGTCATCGCCTTTACCCTAGTCCATGTAAAGGCCTGAAGAAGGCGGATGAGCGGCTCCTTCTCCGCTTTCTCACCAATACATTGCTGTGCCCGGGAGCGCTAAAACATTTTGACCCCTCCTTTAGTGGCAGCTGCCCACACTGTAGTGCAGTGTCCTCTGACACCTATCACATGGTTTGGGCCTGCCCCTCCAACTCCGCTATTCCCCCCATCCCCAACACAACCCGGGAGGACTGGGAGGCGACCCTGCTCGGCTGCCACGACTTACAGGCCCAACAAGCCTTAGTCGGGCGCGCCCGGGCGGCGGCAACCGCCACTGGGGTCCCATACTAGGGACCTCCACCTAGTGCTTGTACGGATCGGTCCCTTACGGGCTGATCCAAACATACCTCCTATTCATCCGTAATAAATGTTTTCACCACCACCACTGCCGTAAGGGAAGGGATAAGAGAGGGAGTGAAAGAAGAAAGGAAGAATTAGGTGCCGTAGTGGAGGGCTCCGGAATAATTTCGACCACCTCGGGATCTTTAACTGATACGGAGTTCCCGGGCTCGAACCCGACCGCGTCGGCTGCGTTTTTATGGGGGGAAACGCTAAGGCGCCTGTGTGCTGTGCGATGTCAGTGTACGTTAAAGATCCCCAGGTGGTCGAAATTATTCCGGAGCCCTCCACTACGGCACCTCTTCTTTCACTTCCTCTTTTATCCCTTCCCTTACGGCACGGTTCAGGTGTGCAACGATATATGAGACAGATACTGGGCCATTTCCTTCCCCAAAAAAACCAATTAATTTTATTATTATTATTATTTTCTTTCACCTCTTAGGTAATGCGTGACCCGCCACGGTGGCTCAGTGGTTAGGGCGCTCGGCTACTGATCCGGAGCTCCCGGTTTCGAAACCGACCGCGGCGGCTGCGTTTTTATTGAGGCAAAACGCTAAGGCGCCCTTGTGCTGTGCGATGTCAGTGCACGTGAAGGATTCCCAGGTGGTCGAAATTATTCCGCAGCCCTCCACTACGGCACCTCTCTCTTCCTCTCTTCTTTCACTTCCTCCTTTATTCCTGCCATTATGGTCTGATTGAGGTGTCCAACGATATATGAGACAGATATTGCGCATTTCCTTTTCACAAGAACCAATTATTATTATTTTCACCTCTTAGGTAATGCGTGACCCGCCACGGTGGCTCAGTGGTTAGCGCGCTCGGCTACTGATCCGGAGCTCCCGGTTTCGAAACCGACCGCGGCGGCTGCGTTTTTATTGAGGCAAAACGCTAAGGCGCCCTTGTGCTGTGCGATGTGAGTGCACGTGAAAGATTCCCAGGTCTTCGAAATTATTCCGGAGCCCTCCACTACGGCACCTCTCTCTTCCTCTCTTCTCTCACTTCCTCCTTTATTCCTGCCATTATGGTCTGATTGAGGTGTCCAACGATATATGAGACAGATATTGCGCATTTCCTTTTCACAAGAACCAATTATTATTATTTTCACCTCTTAGGTAATGCGTGACCCGCCACGGTGGCTCAGTGGTTAGCGCGCTCGGCTACTGATCCGGAGCTCCCGGTTTCGAAACCGACCGCGGCGGCTGCGTTTTTATTGAGGCAAAACGCTAAGGCGCCCTTGTGCTGTGCGATGTGAGTGCACGTGAAAGATTCCCAGGTCTTCGAAATTATTCCGGAGCCCTCCACTACGGCACCTCTCTCTTCCTCTCTTCTCTCACTTCCTCCTTTATTCCTGCCATTACGGTGTGGTTGAGGTGCCCAACGATATATGAGACAGATACTGCACCATTTCCTTTCCCCAAGAACCAATTATTATTATTATGATGCATGAAAGCTACTGCACCCTTTTATTCTTCAAGAACGGTTGCTTGCTTCAAAACACATGCTGTCGCGGGGTTGACGTGTTTACCAAGATGTCTTGATCTGATCTACAGCGCCCTTTCTTTTCGTCAGAAACGCTTCCTTTTCTCAAAGAGAAAAAATATGAGTTGTAAAGTTAAGAAGAACGATGGAAAGAGAGGCGCGGCGGCAGAACCGCTTCCGTCCACCGACATCTCTATCAAATACTGCGCCATATGCTTTCCATATCAGCCCCGCCGCGGTGGCTCAGTGGTTAGGGCGCTCGACAACTGATCCGGAGTTCCCGGGCTCGAACCCGACCAAGGCGGCTGCGTTTTTATGGAGGAAAAACGCTAAGGCGCCCGTGTGCTGTGCGATGTCAGTGCACGTTAAAGATCCCCAGGTGGTCGAAATTAATCCGGAGCCCTCCACTACGGCACCTATTCTTCCTTTCTTCTTTCACTCCCTCCTTTATCCCTTCCCTTACGGCGCGGTTCAGGTGTCCAAAGATATATGAGACAGATACTGCGCCATTTCGTTTCCCCAAAAAACCAATTATTATGCTTTCCATACAAACAATTTATTTTAAAGCACGACGCTGGTTAGAGCAAGAGATATCGCAAGTGCAGATGAAATCTCAGCGATGTGGTCACTGGTTGACCTGAATGTGCAGAACACCGATATTCCCGGCGCATGCGCGGTATTTAGGCGTGACGTCACACCTAACTATCGCGCATGCACCGTTACCAAGGCAACCAGCTGCGCCATTCCGCCGGTGTAGCAGTTGTGCCTCTCTGTGGAGCTCCACGTATAAAAACCCTGAGGGCATGCGCATTGCTAGGGATAGCAGGGGCGGTGGCTTCCTGGCCTTACGGGGCTGGGATCGAGGGGCTCTCACACATGTTGCGAGGGCTCCTTGTCATCTGCGATATCTGTTGCTAAACATTCGTCATCGATTGAGATGGCGCGGCTGTTGCGACGCGCGTTCTTTCAATCTTCGCGCTTACAAAGCTTTCAACTCTCCTACTGTCTGCATAAGGCGCGATTGTGGCTTAGCTTGAGCCAGTGGGTTGGCCCGTGCACTTTCTTTTTCATTCTTCCTTCAGCCGCAACAACAATGTCAAAATTCCTAGTCAGGTGCTCCATGTTTTAAGAAGCTGATGGTGAGAGCGTGTACTGCGCGCGGCGTCCCCGGTAACGAGGCGGCTCACGGGCTAGCCCGAGTTCTCTATTTCGGGTAGCCGTAGAGCCTCCCGAGCACTGGGGGAAAGAGGAACGCCTGGAAAATTACGGGGAAATAGTTAACTATTACAAATTGGGACGTATGCTGGCACCCCCACCAGACCCAAAATTAAACAGTAGAGAAGATGTCGCGCGGAGGCGGCTACAAACCAATACATTTATGAACCCGGTATGGGCTTACCACGCGTACCCAGAGCTGAGGTCGCATGATCGAAGCTCACACTGTGGGGTGAGAGGGACCCTCGATCGCATAATTTGGGAGTGCCCAAATTCTCCTTTAGCGGGCAAAATTTCTTAGTAGAGAAGCCTGGGAGACCCTGCTAAAAGGCCCGGACCCTGAGCTCCAGAGCAACGCCATACATCTGGCGGAAGAGGCCCTTACCAGTCATGGACTGCCAGCCAGTCTTTAACCGCGGCCGGGCAACTCCCTGTCTCCCAGGACTGGGTGCCGGGTGCGGAGAGAAACGTCTTTTCTTGTAAAAATTAAAGTTGTTCATTCAATCAATCGGCTACAAGACGCTGCTTCGAACTACCTTGAAATCGTTGCTTAGCGTGAAGAGGCCCGTCAGCGTATGAATGAAGCTCGAAGGGCTAAGCTTGCGCTCGTAGCTCTCGCTATGCACATCCTCGCCTAGCTCTGCTAAGCCAATGCCATTTTTTTGTAGTCTCTCTAAAGTGATACTTTGAATGCGTTGCAATGTGTTCCAGATTCATCTTTTTTCATGTTGTTAGGATCGATTAAAAAATCCTCGTTATCATCAATTTGCTGTATAATGTTTGGTTTGTTTTTGTACCTTTCGTTCTCACTCTTTCTCTTGCTTGCGACCGACGAGAGCTGGGCACCAAACGACCACCCCCCTTGTCACTTGATAGCTGATTTCTAGGCGATCATGCCACGCTGAGTCGAGGGCTTCTCCTTTGAGTCCGAGACAGCTATCTCCACACGCTATAAGCGTGTCTAGGATTGCAAGCCACAAGTGGTGTAGGTGACCTCTACTTTTCACTGCTGTTGTCTTAGCTCATCTTTCGGATGGAAGGAGACAGCATGAGATTTCTTATCCACGACGAATTTTGCATGTGTCGGGAAAATGCGGCAATCCTAATACCACACAGTCGCAAGCTGAAGCTGTTTGCTCCATCCATTTGTGAGCCTTTGGAGGTATTTTAGGGTAGCAAAACCGCAGCGGTGCATTACAGATATTCCTGCTGCAGTGGGCGTGGAAGGGTAACGATTTCAAAAATGGCGGTGCTGACAGTCTCACTTAATTCCTCACCTTTCGTGGTAAAAGCCCTTCCCTCTCTTTTTCGCAAGTAAACTGAGAGATCAGAACGATCGTTTGCCTTAGGAGAAGCACCGTGACAGCAGAGCAGAAATGACAAGTCTAAAGGCGAACCGCACAGTGCATGAACAACAGCGAGACCGCCTTTATTGCGTCGTTTAACGAGCGCCACAGCAGGCGTTAACCCAGGCGAAATGGAGGGTTGTTGTTGTTGGCTGCGTGAGGAAGTGCACCTGGTAGGCCCTGAAACGCGTCGAGTCGGTGGAGAACGGCCGCATGTATGTTCATAGCCTGGACTAGGGCGAACCAGCGCGCCTCCATCTCTGGGTTAAATGGGTATAAATGGCCCATCCCTGTAAATATAAAGAAACCAGTGTTGTTTACGAAGCACGATGCTCAATATGGCAGCAACATAATGAACACAAATAAGGCTATCTCAGTACGAATGCGCTGTAGGGCATAAATGTATTTTTGTCCGTGAAAAGCCTCGAATAAAATGAAGAAAATAGCCAAGAATAAATGAATACACAATGCGCAATAGACGAATATGAACAGTTCACTGAAGGAACTACATTTCCCCATAAGGTGAGAATTAAAGCCCTTTACTAATATAATAAGAATAATAATAATTGGTTTTGGGGGGAAAGGAAATGGCGCAGTATCTGTCTCATATATCGTTCATTATGAAAAAACCTGGCGCTATCAAACGACGACACAGAGGGGACACAGTGTCGTCGTTTGATAGCGCCATGTTTTTTCATAATGAATATATCGTTGGACACCTGAACCGCGCCGTAAGGGAAGGGTAAAGGAGGGAGTGAAAGAAGAAAGGAAGAATGAGGTGCCGTAGTGGAGGGCTCCGGAATAATTTCGACCACCTGGGGATCTTTAACGTGTACTGACATCGCACAGCACACGGGCGCCTTAGCGTTTTTCCTCCATAAAAACGCAGCCGCCGCGGTCGGGTTCAAACCCGGGAACTCCGGATCAGTAGTCGAGGGACTACTGATCCGGAGTTCCCGGGTTCGAAGCCGACCGCGGCGGCTTACTAACAAGAAAAATGAAAAATGAAACTTGGTTTTTGAGGAAAGGAAATGGCAGAGTATCTGTCTCATATATCAGGGTACACCTGAACCGCGCCGTAGGTGGTGGGATAAAGGAGAAAGTGAAAGAAAAAGGAAAGAAGAGGTGCCGTAGTGGTGTGCTCTGGAATAATTTTGACCACCTGGGGATCTCTAACGTGCAGTGACATCGCACAGCATGCAGCCCCCTTTGCGTTTCACCCCCATCGAAACGCAGCTGCCGCGGTCGGGTTCGAACCCAGGAACTTCGAATAAGTAGCCGAGCTACCTAACCCCTAAAAAAAGCCGTATGTAGAGTAACGCGACTAGACCTGAGAACACAACAAAAATACTACTTAGTACTTCCCGTTCTCGTCTTTAATGGTTACGAGGAGGAACAGTTCTAAAAGCAAGCTTTTCGCACCGTGCCGATTTCTTCTTCTCCCAAAAAAGGCAGAAGAAATCGGCGCGGTGCAAAAAACTTTCTTTTAGAGCTGTTCCTCCTCTGTAACCATTAAAGACGAGAACGAGAAGTACTCAGTAGTATTTTATTTTTTATTGTGTCCTCAGTTTTACTCGTGTTGCTTTACATATATGCAGAACGGCAAAGTGTAGAACAGCAGGTGCCAGCTGTAACTGTGAACTTTCCCAAGGAAATTAGACATTGAGCTATCCTGTCTATTTCGAATGCGGACAGCAAGTTGGCAAATGTTTCAGTGAAACTAAATTTAGCGTCGACGTGCAAAAACCGATCAAAGCAACCGACAAATAGCTGCCGGCAAACTTCGTAATCGTTTCAAGATATAATAGTTTATATAAAATGGTTGGCTCGAACAGAGCTGACAACGAACGATGATATATATCTAAAGACTAACACTCGATTGTGCAACTCAGAGAAGCAGTCAATGTAGAATGCCGGTCCAGCTGTTATGTGCCGATAAGAACCGTAGCCAGGAAAGAACGACTGCTTAAATCGTGCTATACCGTCTCTGGCAAGGAGGAAAAAAAAAGGTTGGTGAAAATGTCGCGACACGCATCAAGAAATTGCGCATTTTTGCCGTTCATAAAAGGCGTCAAAAGGCATTCCTGAGATCGCGCACACGAAGAGCTACAGTTTCAGACCAGTTCACTTACTCCCCCCAATGAGGCGGCGATCCCGGTGGACGCTGTTCATGGGTGTGCCCATTATTGTTGGTGCTCTCACTGGTGGTAACGCAGGTCACGTCGAAGTACTGAGGAGGGCGGCAACAAAGCTGTAGTTGTATCCAACAAAAGGACCGGTCCAAATAGAATACGTGGCTTCCAGGGCACGAGATGCCGGAATGAAAAAAAAATCCTCTTCGCTTTCTTCAAAAAATAAAATGTTGAACGTACAACACTTTTCTTCATGGATCAGCTGTTTGTGACAGAAGAAAGTCAAACCGAAGTCGAAAAAAGAACGGAAAACATTTTGTAGAACCACACACTAATTAAGAAGGATACCATAGATGTTAATTTCTTTCATTCTGTAGTGACCGCCACCTGGCAGCGCCGTGCACTAGCCGAAGAAGAGGAAGAGAGTAGTGAAGAATAGGTTCAGAGAAAGCAATATCTGGAGGTTCCGCTTTCGAGACTAGGACTGCCTCTGTCTCTTACAGTTCTTCTATCGTTCGGTGCGAGCGCCAAGGGATTCGCGTTAAGCAGTGTATGCGGCTACCTTCACGATTACATAAGTGCAACTAATCGATTATCTTGTTAGCTATACACAATATTCTTTCGCATGTCCAAAAATGGCTAGATTGATTCTATTCCGGATGACTCATGCCTCTTGAATTCATTTTATTTTTCCAATTTTTTTTATCTTGATTCAGTCTTCTGACGTTTCCTTCCCCGCGCAAATGCTTCATTGGCATTCTACTCTATACCTTGGTCAATCCCACCCACGTGGGTATGTGCCATATTACTTGAGGAGAAGAAGAAGAATAGGTACCTCTCTCTTCCAATCTATCAGACTGCATACTATTACCACTCCTTTTCCCATCAAAACTTTCCTGTATGGTGTAGGTGTTTGCAACGCACACGAAACACGGACGGACAGAAAAGGGAACGAAACACAGCGCTGACTTTCAACTGACCTACAGCATGAAAAACCAGCTAGCCCAAAAAAAGACGATTCTTTCCTGTATGCAGTAATTAACCGCCTGTGTCTTGGCCACTCTCCCGTAGTGGGTATGTGCCAGCAACGTCTGACGCCTTCCTTCCTTCCTCAGGCGCGCCAATTCGCGCGACCAAATGCCTACGGCCTTTTGCGCAGGCGGAATTTCAGAAGATATCAACAGCATAACCTAAAATTCGGCGACACATCTAAATTGCGTTCGAAAATCTTTCTGGTACGAAAAACCTACAAATAAAAATTACGGCTCCAATCCACGCTGTGAAGGTGGTTGGACAGCGAAGCTATGCTATTAGCATTCAATTTATAGCCCACGTTTTTCGCTTATGACAACGACACGAAAACGCAACCATAATCTTTACCGGGAAACACACGCGGGTACTAGGAACGAAGCACTTTACAGGCGCCGTTACTATACATTATGCGGTTTGCACTTCACACCAGGGCTTCGAATGATGCCAACCGCTTTCGAAGCAACAGCAAACCTATTGTTTACCTCGCCGCGATGGCTCAGTGGTTACGGGGCTCGGATACTGATCCAGAGTTCCCGGGTTCGAACCGACCGCGGCGGCTGCGTTTCGGTAAAGGCAAAACGCTAAGGCGCCCGTGTGCTGTGCGATGTCAGTGCACGTTAAAGATCCCCAGATGGTCGAAAATATTCAGGAGCCCTGCACTACGGCACCACTTTCTTTCTTTCTTCTTTCATTACCTCCTTTATCCCTTCCCTTACGGCACGGTTCAGGTGTACAACGATATACGAGACAGATACTGCTCCATAATTTCCACAAAAAACAATTTTCAATTTACCAAAACCGAACGCGCAGTTGTCGGAAATATTCGTTCCCCTACGGCGCAGTTCGAGTGTTCACCTAGATAAGTGAGGCAGGCGTCATTTCCTTTCCTTAAAACCAATTTATATTTCTTTTTCACCCCGCCACGATGGCTCAGTGGTTAGGGCGCTCGACTGCTGATCCGGAGTTCCCGGGTTCGAACCCGACCGCGGCGGCTGCGTTTTTATGGAGGAAAAACGCTAAGGCGCCCGTGTGCTGCGCGATGTCAGTGCACGTTAAAGATCCCCAGGTGGTCGAAATTATTCCGGAGCCCTCCACTACGGGACCTCATTCTTTCTTCTTTCACTCCCTCCTTTATCCCTTCCCTTACGGCGCGGTTCAGGTGTCCAACGATATATGAGACAGATACTGCGCCATTTCCTTTCCTCCAAAAAACCAATTATTATTATTTCTTTTTCGTTGCCTTACGGCGCGGTTCGGGCGTCCACAAAGATATGCGCGACAGGCGTCATTTTCGTTCCTAAATTTGTCCGACGCGCAAGGCGTCGCCCCGAACGGAAGACGGCGTTCCGTGGGCCCCTTGGCAACCCTGCAACACGCTGTTGCTTCCCGCTCTTAAAGATGAAACTGAACCACTGGTTTTTGTTTTATTTTTTATTTTTATTGTGTATAGTTTTCTTTCTTTAATTTTTTATATTACGACTGATTTATGAGTATGATGTACGCTTTTTATGCTCTATTTTCCTTTTTTGTATTCTTTAGTTTTATTCTTCGTATTTTTTATATTTATATAATTTTTGGGAAATTTTTAATGTTACGACTCTTTTTGAGTAGTATGATATACGACTTCTATGCTGTTGACAACTTTTTCACTCCTGGTGTTTTTAGCTGACGACGACAAAAATTTCCCTTGACGGTAGAGCTAATAGCTTCGCCGTGAAAAATTAGCTGCGGTTAAACTCGCTAAGACGCCCGTGTGCTGTGCAATGTCAGTGCACGTTAAAGTTCCTCAGGTGGTCGAAATCATTCCGGAGCCCTCCGCTACGGCACCTCTTTCTTCCTTTATTCTTTCACTTCCCCCTTTATGCCTTCCCTTACGGCGAGGTTCAGGCGTCCAGCAATATATGAGACAGGTACTGCGCCATTTCTTTTCCCCCAAAACCAATTATTATTATTATTATTAATATTATTCCACCACTGCTAAACCTGGTTAAAGAGCAAACGCTGTGGTGTATCGCGCAACTAGAGGCGGCTTCACGTCTGTAACTTTGAGCGCGTTCTGCACACTAGATAGGCAATTGCGCCCACCCTGCCACCCTGGCAGGTGGCAGTTAAGGTAATGCTTAATCGCGAGATGTTGGTCACCCAATGAACGCTGTGGCCTATTTCCGAATAATAATAATAATAATAATAATAATAATAATAATAATAATAATAATAATAATAATAATAATAATAATAATAATAATAATAATAATAATAATAATAATAATAAATTGTTTTGGGGGAAATGGCGCAGTATCTGTCTCATATAGCGTTGGACACCTGAACCGCGCCGTAAGGGAAGGGATAAAGGATAGAGTGAAAGAAGAAAGGGAGAAAGAGGTGCCGTAGTGGAGGACTCCGGAATAATTTCGACCAGCTGGGGATCTTCATTCAACTTTCACTGACGTCGCACAGCACACGAGTGGCTTTGGGTTTCGCCTGCATCGAAACTCGGCCGCCGCGGTCGGGTTCGAACCCGTGTATTCTGGTTTAGTATCCGAGCGCTCTAACCACAGCCACCGCGGCGGGTGCGAAGAAAAAATAGAAAAGTGAAGATTGCCTTTGAAATTGGTTTTGTGGAAAGGAAATGTGGCAGTAACTGGCTCACCTATATCGGTTGACACCCGAACCATGTCTGGCGGCGACGACGCCGCGCGGTGGAATACCTGTGGCTCGGCTGAAGGTAGGCTGAAGGTCAAACTACGGCATGCGCGAAACACGCCGCAAGCCAGCCCGGTGAAGCTTTCGCTAAAATGCTATAACATTCATGCACATGGCGCGAAAGTCGGCAGTTCGCCCCATATCGCTTGGTCAGATATTTTTGCGCAGTGTCTGCAGCTTGCCCGCGCAGAGATGCACTTGAGCCACTCCATGTACAAAGTCTCACTTCAAAGACTCATCTGCTCGTAACGGCAGCAGCCGCCACTGGCTTCTATCCTTATTCGAGCCGAATTGTGCAACACTGATCCAAAGGGTTTCAGCCGACACGAATCTTAACGTTTATGTTAAAACATAAGCAAATCTCGGATCGAAGCTGGCGCGGGTGCTTTACCATCATTTTGCCTCGTTTAAAAAGAGGTGCCGACACCGAGCGTAGCATGGCGGCTACCCACATGAAGTAAATGCTACTTTTTTGCTCTCTAAACATTTAAAGGCCTGATCATTGCAAGGTATGTAACGTAAGGAATGCTTAGAATCACTTTTTGCACGCGCTTCAATTGTAATCCGGGAATAAAAAAGCATTTAGCGGATTCTAAGGCGAGTAATTAACTTCAGACGACAGAAGCTGCCAATTTCTTATCGCTGAATTCAGTCTTGCGTGCGTAAAAGAATGGCGAAAACGTTTCCTGCCCGGAAGCGTATTGCCAAACCATATCTTGTAGGCGAACGGCGCCCAGCTGTGCTACTACGTGGCATCCCAGAAAACACAGAAAGTGCTTGCAGACATCTAAAAATTGTCTCGCAAAAAAAAATTTTGGTGTATAAAAGAGGTGGCAGCGAATAAGACACACGTAAACAAACCATGCAATTTATCGCAAGGAAACAGGGCACCGAAAAAGGACGATACGAACTCTTCAAAAACTGAAATCTTTATTGGAGAACACGTACGTGATTAGATACGAAAAAAGGCCTCCAAAAACAGGTTTAAAACGGCAACGGCATCGTCAAGGGTCACTTTGCAACAAAAACAGCAGTTCTCACGATTGGCAATCTCTCGTGAGTGAAAATCCAGAGATGGCTTGGCCACACAGGTGTTCCGGTTTCTCGCAATGCAATATGCTTCAAATATATCTGCCTATCTGGTCGCCGAGGCTGAAAGCCCTTGAGGTCTTCCCCAGGTCTGACAAGCACTGCCACTTTTCGCGTTTTGAGCATTGACGGAAGTGCAGCACGAAATTAGGTAATGCGGCTTTTTTTTGTCATATAAAGAATCTTCATGCTCTTTCAGCCGCACCATAAATGCATCTCTCTCTTTGGCCATAGTATTCCTTTCCGCAAGGAATTCTGTATACATACCACATCTTGCTTGCACTTGGGGAACATCGTGGCATGATTGGCCGTGCACCATATTTTTTCTTGCTTAAAAGCAGCCTTATACAGTCTCTTATTCATCGCCGCGCACACGATGCGACCTTGTTCATCGCTGACAACGCGTCCTGAACGTCATATCTACCTGCTTTCTTTTTTAATCGATGCGACGCGCAGTGCAGATATAGAATATATGCAATCTTTTTTTGTGGCACGCTCTCTTGATAATGATCTGGAACCGTACCTCCTTTCTTCATCTTGACTATAGTGTCACTTCGTTTCTTCTTTCACTCTCTCCTTTATCCCTTCCCTTACGGCGCGGTTCGGGTGTCCAACGATATATGAGACAGATACTGCGCCATTTCCTTTCCTCCCAAAACCAATTATTATTATTATTATAGTGTCACAGCCATCCGGGCAATATGCAACTCCGGAAAAGCACCTTCTTGAAGTCTGGTGACGTCTAGAAAAAGATTCTTCAAGTCGGTTTTGGGCTAACGAGAAGCAAAATATACCAAAAACGTCCTTAACCAGTCTACAATGCTGGGATCTGAACGGTACAAAAGACTTCCTGGCCATTGGAGCATATATCCAGGAAACATGCTGCTCTGTGAGCTTTAAATCTACATCTGAAAAAATAATGCGGGCATCTTTTCGTAATTCACAGGTGAAATTCAGTCACTGACCTTTTTCTCTGAAGATCTTTAGATTGTCAGGCGTCGTCCTGATATTGCTTCAGCGTCTGGTGACAATAGGGTGGTCGTCGATATACCTGAAAAAGGCGGCTGCGATTTCCTTGCAATCAGCGTTCAATGGCCTGTCCACCATAGGTAGGAAGATGCTACATGATATCAAGGCTACCTGGGACCGATGAAAACTCCCGAACGTTGAACGACGTCGTCGATGTCTTAATCTGGTTTTCGCACGCCTTACACTCTAGACACAAATGCACCTATATGGGAGTAAAAAGGGAGTAAACTGTCTTCTAGCCCCCTTTTAAAAAGGGTGTGCGCTACACGACAGTTTACTTCCTTTTTACTCCAATCGTTTAGAGTGTATATATCTATTTATTCACGTACAAACGTTAGAGTAAAACACGAAACATTCAGAAGAAAGGTGGACAAGTCAACGCGATACGATGGCTTACGCTTGTGAAGAAGGTGATGAAACACATAGACAATAGCCCACAGTATTGGAAAGGTACTCAAGTAACACTTGTTGCCCGGCTTGTCGGTCCATAGTTCTACGTATAAACATTAGCGCAAAATACAAACTTTTCATAAGAAAGGTGGACAATACCATGCACTACGATGGCTGACACTGGTGAATAATGTGATGAAGCACATAAAGAAGGGTCCACAGTATTGGAAAGGTTCTCAAGTTACGCTTGTTGCTGGGCTAGTTGGTTCATAGTTCTACATATAAACATTAGCGCAAAATACAAAATTTTGGCAAGAAAGGTGGACAAGACCACGCACTACGATGGCTGACACTGGTGAAGAAGGTGATGCAGCACATAGAGAAGGGCCCACAGTATCGAAAAGGTACTCAAGTAACGCCTGTTGCTGGGATAGTCGGTGCACAGTTCTACGTAGAAAAGTTAACGCAAGAAACCTACACAAGAAAGGTGGACAAGACACCGCGATACGATAGCTGACAGAATAGAAAAAGGTGATGAAACACATAGAGAAGGGCCCACAGTCCTGGAAACGTACTCAAGTAACACTTGTTGCTGGGCTAGTTGGTGCATAATCCTACATACAAAACGTTAGCGCAAAATTCGAGACATTCCCAGAAATTGCACAAGACAACGCGCTACGACGGCTGACACTTGTGAAGGGGATGAAACACATAGAGAAGTGCCCACAATATTGGAAAGGTACTCAAGTAATGCTTTTTGCTGGGCTAGTCGGTGCACAATTTTATGGATAAACGTTAGCGCAAATACGAAACATTCACAACAAAGGTGGACAAGACGACGCGCTACGATGGCTGACACTTGTGAAGAAGATTACTAAACACATAGAGAAGGGCCCATAGTATTGGAAAGGTACACAAGTAACGCTTGTTGCGGGGCAAGTCGGAGCATAGTTCTACGAACAGAAGTTAGCGCAAAATACGAGACATTCGTAAGAAAGGTGGACGAGAAAACGCGATACGATGGCTGACACTTGTGAAGAAGGTGATGAAACGCACACAGAGGGGCCCGAAGTACTGGAAATTTACTCAAGTTACGCTTGTTGCTGGGCTAGTCGGTGCATAGTTCTACGTACAAAAGTTAGCGCAAAATACGAGACATTCGCAAGAAAGGTGGACAAGACAACGCGATACGATGGCTGACACTTGTGAAGAAGGTGATGAAGCACATAGAAAAGGGCACACTTTATTGGAAAGGTACTCAAGTAACGCTTTTGCTGGGCTAATCGGCGCATAGTTCTATGTAGAAAAGTTAACGCAAAATAAGAAACCTACACAAGAAAGGTGGACACGACAACGCGATACGATGGCTGACACTTTAGAAAAAGGTGATGAAACCCATAGAGAAGGGCCCACAGTCCTGGAAAGGTACTCAAGTAACACTTGTTGCTGGGCTAGTTGGTGCATATATGTACATAAAAAACGTTAGCGCAAAATTCGAGACATTTCCAAGAAATTTGCAAAAGACAACGCGCTACGACGGCTGACAGTTGTGAAGGTGATGAAACATATAGAGAAGTACCCACAATATTGGAAAGGTACTCAAGTAACGCTTGTTGCTGGGCTAGTCGGTGCATAGTTTTACGTACAAACGTTAGCGCAACATAAGAAACATTCGCAAGAAAGGTGGACAAGACAACGCGATACCATGGCTAACACTTGTGAAGAAGGTGATGAAACGCACGGAGAAGGGCCCGCAGTACTGGAAAGGTATTCAAGTTACGCTTGTTGCTGGGATAGTCGGTGCATAGTTCTACGTACAAACGTTAGTGCAAAATACGAAACATTCACAAGACAGGTGGACAAGACCACGCGCTACGATGGTTGACACTTGTGAAGAAGGTGATGAAACACATAGAGAAGCGTCCACGGTATTGGAAAGGCGCTCAAGTAACGCTTGTTGCTGGGTTAGTCGGTTCATAGTTCTATGTACAAAAGTTAGCGCAAAATACCAGACATTCACAACAACTGTGGAGAAGACAGCACGATACGATGGCTGACACTTGTGAAGATGGTGATGAATTACATAGAGAAGGGCCCACAGTATTGGAAAGGAACTCAAGTAACACTTGTTGCTGGGCTAGTCGGTGCATAGTTCTACGTACAAACGTTAGCGCAATATAAGAAACGTTCTCAAGAAAGGTGAACAAGACCACGCGCTTCGTTGGCTGACACTTGTGAAGAAGGTGACGAAACACATAGAGAAAGGCCTACAGTATTCGAAAGGTACCAGAAATTTACTGGAATGTATTGGTAAGGCGTGAGCCGGAGGAAGAAAAGGAAGGAATGTGTGGCTATGGCGGGGAGCACCTGCCCTGATTGGATTCCTGGTGCCACTCTCGGACGTGCCACACAGGCGGCTGAATCCCTCTTTGATGGCAAGTGTGGGACGGATGTGCCAAGTTCAACTGTGTCCTCGAAGCGTGGCGTGTCGCCGTGTTTGCCTCCTCTCAGGAGGACGCCACCCCTGTATTCGAGCACAAGTCCCGCTGTCGCAATTCAAAGACCAAGAAATCTCCTTGGCGATCCTTATCGGCGAGAAAGGTTGCCAATTCTACTGAGATCTCACCTTCCGTATCGGCGCCTATCATTGCAGATTGTTCACCTATATGCACGTTGGTCCAGCATTTTATCATCGCAACACTCGGCGTTCCGCTAAGGTTAAAACTTCGCAGAAGGCGAGGACATAGGCAACGAGAAACACAGAAAGCAGCACGGTTGACCGTGGTGTTTTTTGTTTCTCGCCGCCCATATATTCTCGTCTTTTGCGCAGTTTTAACCTCTCCAGAACTATGAACCAGTAAACCCACAAGAACATCCTACTAGATACTGAACACCTGTGGGCTTCGGTCTAGGTTGAAACAGTTACACTGGCGCCGACTGTTTTTGGGCAGTAGACTAGGAATTATTGGTCTTCAAGAAATTAGGGTATAGAGTAAACTGGATACAGAGGTGGCCCTGCGGCCCTTATTAGCGGATTGCAACGCCTGTGCGTCGCACTTGGTAGGCCTTTCGGTGGACTGCGTTCGTACTTGAAAAAGAGTATTTTTTCTGCTTTTATGCACTGGATTGTCACAGTAGAGCGCCTGATATGACTGATTTAGCGCCTGATATGGCGCCTGGTGGCTTTCGGCTGCATGGCGAATGTGGAGGTTATCAAAATGTATGCTCCAAATATTCGGATGTAACGAGTACTTTACTTTCAGGTGACGTTAACTCTTCTAGGCTGTGACTGGTCTGTGGTTCTCGTTGCTTAACTGCGTGTTCATCACACGCGACTGTACAGGTCCATGCAAAAATGCCGATAACAGCCCTGCTAGTTTTTCGGCTACAACTGAAAATGCAGGCTTAATAGATGTTGGATTGTTATCGGCCTTCACAGTTACAATACGAGCCTCTCATTCACGTCTGGATCAAACTTGCGTTTCCGCAGATATGCATAAAATGCCCATTTCTTTCTCTGATTATGTCATGGTCACCGCGCGGAATGAAGAATGTGCCCGTCCCAAGTTTCAGCCGGAGTGAGAAATGTGGAAACTTAAATCTTCGTTGATAATTGACGATGACTTTAAGCAGCGGGCAAGGACAGCTTTGTGTTCTTGTTTGACCATGCGAGTCTCATCTTTTGCAGCTTGAGAGATGTTTAAGCAAGACGTTGGTCGCCTAGCTTTTGAGATCGGCTCCTTGAGGTCTTATGTTAATCATGGTGAGGAAAAAAGGCTGCTTCAGAGCGATTATAATTTGCAGGAACTTGAATATGCGGGGCTCCAGGATTGCACAGATTGGTAATTGCAACTGTAAAGTGTCACCTTCGATGCTTCTTGATGCTCTTCGATGCGAAGAGATTCGATGCACAACGCTTTCGGGCGGCCCATTTACGATCCCGCAGCTTTCGCGCTTTGCATTCTGAGAAGCCAACAAGACAGCCCTTGCTTGATGAGCCTCACCACGTCTGTGCCAAGCGCATCTCTGATCTTTACTGTGGTGCCGCCCTGGTCACATGTACAGATAAAATTTCGACCCAGGTTTCAAAAGACGACACCTCTCATTTTGTTGCCGCTTTAAGTATTGCTGTCCATGATCATGCAGCGCGCTGGCTGTCTAGCTTTCGCTGCTTTCTGAGGACGAATGCGCGAAAATAAGTGGTCCTTTAACCTTGAGTGAATTGCAAGATGCAATTTCTCGATTCCTGCTCAGTGGAGTTTTACTGTTCTGTGCGCGCGAAACCAAACACGCGTGTTATCGCGTACTGCCTGCGCATGCTCACTGCCCGGCTATATCTTATCGTGTAGCCCGTGCTGGCTTTAAAAGACCACTCGCACGGGCCCACCGCGCTCGTTATGTAACCTGTTGGCTTCCTGCCAAGTAGCAGGAATAAACGTTCTTTCGATGCTACGTCTACGCCGCCCAGTTCTTCGATGCCAGACATGACATATTGGCGACGAGAATGGGATGACCGCCCTACGGAATTCGCAGTGCAAAGAACCTGGCCTCTGTGTAAAAAAGCTTCCCGCCACAAAGATTTCCCTGCGGTGAAATTCCTGAAACTGGCATCACGGCAGCCGAAATTTCCAAGTGAGTCATGGGTCACATCGGCTACATTGAACCTTTCGACGAGACCACGAGCGACTGGCGCTCGTACGAGGAAAGGTTGAAGGCCTATCTTTCGGTCAACGATGTTCTAGTAGCAAAGAAGGTTCTTCCTTTCCTAAGTCTCATCGGCGCGAAGACCTACGCGCTGCTCAAGTCGCTGACGGCACCGGACGCACCGTCGTCACGAGAGTTTGACAGTCTTCTGAAACTCCTGAGCGGTCACCTGGCGCCGCAGTCGTCCGTCATCGCAGAGCGTGCGAAATTTTACAAGCGGTCACAGCGAAGCGGTGAGTCCATTGCCGAATTTGTCGCGGAACTTCGAAGGCTGGTGCAGAGTTGCGAATTTGGAAGTTTCTTGGATGAAGCGCTCCGGGACTGTTTCGTTTGCGGCCTGCTCCGCGAGGACATTCAGCGTGTGTTGTTCACGGAAGACAAAAAGCTAACCTTCCAGAAGGCCGTAAATAGAGCTCATGCCATGGAAACTGCAACGAAAAGCGCGGCGTTCACGCATAACAGCGTATCCCCGGCGTACGAAGTGAATAAGGTTCGAGGCAAAAAGCAGTCTGTGATGTCGCCAAGCTGTTTCCGTTGGGGGTCACCCAATCACTCTAGTGAAGCGTGCCCTCATATCGGCGATACATGTTATAATTGTAACCGGAAAGGGCATATTCAACGCGCCTGCACGAAAGGAAAGAAAGCTAGGGAGGCAAAGCCTCGGAAACGTGTCAAGATGTTCACGTCCGTCTCAAACGAATCGTCTGTCCCACTTCAGTCAGTCAACACAGACCCGTTTACTGTACCCGTGAACGTTGACGGTGTCCTACTGACGATGGAGCTTGACACCGGCGCAGCCGTATCCGTCATATCATGGCGCGAATTCCAGAGGCTGTTTCCACGTAAGCAACTTCAGCCAGCTACGTTAAAGGTGCGCACGTATACTGGGGCCATAGTAACATCGAAGGGTATGGCGAAAGTCGTCGTGCACCACAACGGCCAGAGCGTGGAGCTTCCCCTGTACGTCGTGCATACTACAGGACCGGCACTCCTCGGCAGAGAATGGTTGCAAGATATTCGTCTGGATTGGAAGAACCTAGTTTTTTTGAAGCACCTTGGTCCCTCTCGAGAAATGTCAAAACACTGGCAAGAAAAGCTGGAAGCCATGCTAGACAGCCATTCCGAACTTTTCAAGGATGAGCTAGGTACCATCACGGAAGAGCAGGCCGAGCTTGTCCTTCGCGAAGGGTCACAGCCGAAGTTTGTAAAGGCAAGAAGCGTTCCCTTTGCTCTGCAAGGTGCAGTAGAAGCTGAACTTGCGAAAATGGAGAAGCTTGGCATCATAACGCCGGTTGCTTCAAGCGAATACGCGACGCCATTGGTACCGGTGGTGAAGAGGGATGGAAGCCTCCGACTGTGTGGCGATTATAAAACCACCGGCAATCCCTGTCTGGAAGTAGACCGCTACCCGCTACCTCGGATAGATGACCTTCTAGCAGCGCTTGCAGGAGGAGAGGAGTTTTCGAAGATCGACCTGAGTAGGGCCTACCAGCAGGTAGTTATGGCGGAAAGCTCCCGGAAACTACTGACGATAAACACACAAGGGCTTGTATACTATGAACCGTCTGGCTTTCGGCATTTCGTCCGCCCCAAGCATATTTCAAACAATTATGGACAACATGCTGAAAGGGTTGGAAGGAGTCAGTTGCTACCTTGACGACATCCTGGTCACAGGCAAGACCAAGCAAGAGCATTTCCATAACGTGGAAGCCGTCTTGTCAAGATTGCAGGAACGCGGTGTGCGCATCCGGCGCGATAAGTGCTCGTTGTTTCAACGAGAGCTCAGTTATCTGGGCCACGTCATCAACGTCGAGGGTGTTTGCGCATCGCCTGAAAAGGTATTGGCACTGCTAAATGCGCCTGCTCCAAAAGACAAGCAGCAACTGCAGTCATTCCTTGGGATGGTCAATTATTACGGCAAGTTTGTTCAGCGTCTCTCGACTCTGGCACAGCCGTTGTACAGGCTGCTAAAGCAAACAAAGGAGTGGACGTGGGATGCGTCATGCCAGCTTGCTTTCACGGAGATAAAAGCAGCTATGGCTTCCCCTCCAGTTCTTGCCCACTATGATCCGAAGCGACCGCTTCAACTTGCCTGCGACGCATCTCACTACGGCATAGGCGCAGTTCTTTCACAGAAAATGACAAATGGATCAGTTCGACCAGTTTCCTACGCATCCCGCACATTGTTAAGTGCCGAAAAGAACTACAGTCAGATCGAGAAAGAAGCCCTTGCCCTCGTATTCGGCGTAAAAAAGTTTCACTTCTACGTCTACGGAAGGTTTTTCACGCTTGTGACTGACCATAAACCACTGCAAACAATTTTCGGCCCGAAAACAGGCATTCCCGCGATGGCAGCTGCCCGCATGCAGCGTTGGGCGCTGACGCTGTCAGCCTACAACTATGCTCTTGAATTCAAGAAATCTACTGATAATGCGGAAGCAGACTGTCTATCGCGCTTGCCGCTCGACAGCAGCGAAAAGCAATCGGCAGAAGAAAGCGAAACTTTTTTTTCGCTTCGTTCTGAAACGCTGCCTGTCACAGGCCAAGACATCGCTCGTGAAACGAGGCGTGATCCTTTACTAAGCAAGGTACTGAACTTCACAAGTGCTGGCTGGCCGTCGCATGTCGCTGAAAAGGATTTGAACGTTTTCTTCGACAAGCGTTTGGAGCTCGCAGTTCATCAAGGGTGTTCAATGCATGGCATGAGAGTAGTCGTGCCTCCAAAACACCGAGCCTTCTTGCTTGAGGAACTTCATCAGGGTCATCCCGGTATCGTATGATGCAAATAACTCGCGAGGAGCTACGTCTGGTGGCCTGGTATCGACGCGGACATAGAGCAACAAGTGAAGAAATGTGCAGAGTGTCAGCAGCAACAGAACGAACCAGCACCGGCTCCGCTTCATCCATGGTCATGGCCGACTTCGCCGTGGCAAAGAGTTCACTTCGACTTTTCTGGACCCATGAAAGACAAAATGTTCCTTGTTGCTATGGACGCACACTCAAAATGGCCGGAAGTTTATGTCATGCAGAAGACTACGGCGTACCACACAATTCAGTGTCTCCAAGACCTGTTCTCTTGTTTTGGCGTACCCGAGACCGCATAGGCGGATGACCTCGCAAAAGTGGATTACGAAAGCTTCTGACGGCTGCAGTGCTTATAAAACTAGCTTTTTTGTGTGCCAAGCAAAGAATCGATTAGGTTATTCGTTTGACGGAAGGCTTCGGTTCAGTGTCTACAGGCCGGATTAATCGTTCTGAGATGCGGTGTGTGGCCTGGTACTTGGGCAGCGACACCAGCCCAATATGCTGGTATGGAATGGACACGTACGCCACCAAACTACCCTGGCGTTCCTTTGAGTGCCTATAAGCACAGTGCACGTTTCTGGAAAGAGTGCGTGCCAACTCCTAAGCGCTATGCTCCGATTTTTCCGCCCCAAGGTCCCTCAATTTTTGGCAGGGCAACTGCATGCAGTCTGTTTCTCGCCACTAAAATTTATAATGTACTGCAAATTAGTCATTGCTCAAGACTATATCTAGCGTTACACAGAGTTTTCAAAACTTTTGTGCAGTATTTGTCTTTTCAATCAATGAGGAATGAAAATAAATACCACGTATAAAAAAAAACTCTTCCTGGCCTATGCGTTGCGGCCTCGCCTGGCACGCAGAGGGCCTCGGTTCCAGCGGCAATTCCGGCTAGCTTCGTTTTTCATTTGGAAATCCTAGGATTTTTTTCCATCTGTCGCAGGACGACGGCTCACAGCGGGTTTTCAGCACGACGAGCTCCTTACGCTAACGCACAATATGCAGAGACTACCTATCGTGGTCAAAGTTTAAGAGGCGTTGCACTTCGTCTAATTGATGGCTGCACTTGGCAGAAAAAAAGTGAGGCGTGGCGTAGAAACTCGGCCTGCAGCAGAAAGGGACAACGTGAAAATGGCGCTCTGAAAAGAAGCGAGGCTAAAGACAGCGGGCGTTTTGAGCCCGGTTCCGTTCGGACTTTGTTGAAAGCCAGTCATCTCTCAGGAAAGCGCCGGCAAGAGGGGCGGGAGCTATGGGAGGACATGTGCCACCACTACCCAGTTGAATGAATGTTTCGACTTTCAGAAATAATGCGGTTTACCTCTACCGCCGTGATAGCGGAATCGGAATAAATGTGGTTGTAGAATCGTACAAGAGGACCTCCACCATGCGGTTTCATACGTTTATGTTTCAAGAGGGATTTGGTGTGCTGTTTTTGAAGCTCTAGCTCAGGTCTTTCCTTCCTGAGTCACTTCTTCATAGGTATTTCTTACGTCGTGATCCATATCTTTCGTCACAACTAGCCCCGACTAGATGCATTTCTTCCTATTTCATGAACTTTTATGGCTATCGCTTTTGAACCTGACTCTGATTTAACAGTTTAGAGTCCTCAATAAAGCCCTACAGTTTTCTCCTCAAATACATGGCTGGGTATTGCGATCAGGAAATTAAAATTACTAAGCATTCAGCATAAACGTTACAACGCGCTGTCTCCATTTGTAACCTTTGAATTCCCATTGTAAGAACGTGGCGAATAACTGAAAAGGAATAGATGGCCTTGTTTTCAGGCGCCAACTTCATTTTATATGTCCATCGATATGAACCAAAGAGAACAAATATTCTGCCGCCATTACTGACCACGTTCCTGGGTGGCACTAAAATACTTTTGTGAGTAGGATTTCATTGCAGTGCGCATCGTTCGTATAGCTTCTGGTACATTCACATATGGCTCTCTTACTCCCTTTTTATGAAATTCCTGCGTGATTGCTAACGTTTTTCATGAATCATATAATTTTTCGTTATATGCGAAAGTTCATTATAGGAGCTGTTTATATTATCCGGATAACTTTATAACATGCCGCGTGCTTAGAATATATTGTTTTTCGTCTACCCTTTTCAACATAAGCCTGCTCCCTTGGTTGAATAGTTGCCATAGTTGTTCAATTTGCATTACAAATTACCTCACTGAATACCTCACAAGTAAGAGAGTAAGCTAACATGTCTCTAATTTTGGAAGTTTTTAACTCCTTTTTTTGTAATTAACATTAGCTAGCATTCGACGTTTCCGGTAGGCTCAAGATAATAACGAACTTTGTGCATAGTGCGGTAAGGTTCTCATTCAGAGTGTCTGTGCCATTCTATCCTAATTCCTCGTTCATTGTTTAAAAGGCTTTGCTACACCTTCCTCCTTGCGGGATTTCCATTTCCTCTGAATCGTGACCTCTCTCTTAGATTTGTGGTTATCATGGCTACTGTAGAAACCATGCTGCATTGTTCAACTACTTTACCTCTCCGATTCATACTGCTAGTGTCGCTGCTTCTTTGAGTGTTTTGGACTGATCATTTGCGAGCGCTCCACAGTTCTGTGCAAGGAGGCAATGTACCCGTACGCCACTCTTTACGCGTTCGTCTGGCGCATTTCGTGTGCTCTAGCTACGCGCTCGTGGTTATATGGCCGCGGCGCTGGCATAACGGACGAGCCGGATGGTTGTGCACAACCGCTCCATGGCGAGAGTCTGTGTGGGAGTGTTTGGAAGTTCTTGTACAACCAGAAAAGCGCCCAGCAGATGAAATTTCTGCGCTAAATATGGAAGGCAAAAAAAAAGCCTTTCTTAGCGAAGCGTATCAGCGGCGACCACGTCACTTACATCGTTGGATGCACGAACGGTAGCGAAGAGGTGGCAACCTGGACGGCTACAGACTTTGGTGGAGTGAGTCGTGAGGCCGTCTGGATCCGGCCAGCGACGTTAGTGGTAGTTACCGCACGATCTCGCTGCTCCCAGCTGCAAGAGCAGGACGATGGCTTTGCCAAATTTACGTCGACCGCATAGAACACCCGGCGCGCACAGCTTTCATTCTCAGCGCAGGAAGATGCTCGCCGCCGTAGTCGTGCCCCTACTTCAGCTTGTAAGCTGGAAGCAGCTCTCACGCGTCCTTTCCCTTCCAAAGAATTCTTCTCTGATGAGTTTTCTGCCTAGTTTCTGCACTCTTTGTATTACTTGCAAGAGCATTCATTCAAATCTGAGTCTGCTCGTGTTTTCATTCCGCCTTTCCTCCCCCCGAGCGCTGACCCCTGCTCAGAGTGTGAAGGCAGCGTGTCCACGAGTGGTAGAGGTTTGGAAAATCACACCCATACCTCAACAAGTAACGACACATCCTGATTCCATGCGTAAACTTAATTCAGCGACATTCACCCTTCCACCACTCATTACATCATTATACAGCTTTATGTGACAATCATGAAGCATGCACTTTAGCTTCCATAGCTGCGCTACTTGTTTTCTAGCTTTAGACGCGGCATTTTTATCTCTGGTCATTTTTTAATCAGCTGCTTTCTTACCTGCACGAGCTTTCAAGTTTTGAGGATACCACACTCGTTAATTTTATGGCGCACCCCATAATTACAGTTGTAAGTTTACCATTCCTCGACTGTGTCAACAGGACATGTTCCTCTATTGAAATGAAATAGCTATGCACGGGGGATATCTCTAAATAAAGCTTACTGAGAATTCCACGAGAATCTGGGAATCCAGTGATAGAAGTCTGTAGGTAAATCATGACTTTTTTGTACCGTTCAGAAAGTTGTAAAAAACAAATGAAGCTCTGGTTTTTTTCTCACATTGATTGAGAAGCGAGCACAAGCTCGATGTTGACCTCCTGAACAGCGAGATTACAAATTTCGGCTGCCTTCACCAACAGGCACCCTTTCGTTCTTGCATAAAATTTAATCTCGCTGCAGAAAGATTGTTGAGACAGCACCTCTTGGCAAGGACCGTGGCCTGCTTCCAGTATTCTGGCGATTGCACCGGCACCAATGCTGTATCATTTCGTGCGCTATATTATTAAAACAGAAATTGTAGCTTGCGTATGTTGATCATTTTATTGTTATTTTGTTTCCAGAACCCGATGAAGAGACCCCATAGTGATGAAGCGGAAATTTTCAGTTGAATTCGCCTGTAGAAAGCACGGAGTATACAAAAGAGGGTCAATGCATTTTGGCTTGTCTCATCGCTTGTCACGTGTTCTGTTGAGACAAGTCACGTAGCTTTGATAAACTGCTCTTCCCTTTCAAGCGTGTGCAAGCCCTGGAGCACTGACACAATTGCCACTTCATCTGCAGGAATTGGGCATGCTTGTTTTCTCCGAACATGGGGCAGGTGTGACAAATGTATTACAATTTCATCTACACATTTCTTGGAAAAAGAAACAAAATTTTCCACAGAAGCCAAGCTGAGCTCCGCCTAGCAGCTGAGATATGACAGGAGAATAAGTGTCTCGTGGCCATCTTTATGCTGCTTTTCTGAAATCTATTTTTCAGCTAGGTCACACTTCCTCCGTACACTGCCCCTCTTTATTGCCATAGCGCTGATGACGGCGATGAAGTAAACAGATGTCCTTTAGCGAAAGAACTCCGTGGAAAGAGAAAGAAACGGCGCCAATGAGGCGATTTCACCACACAGAGCGCTGGAAAACTTTCTATACGAACCAAGCCCTGTACTTCTGTGCCAGTTCTTTCTTATAGCCTCGTCGACCTTTTAGAAAAGTCATTAGGGGCTACAACGAACACTCGAAAGTGGCCCTCTATCAATTGGGTGCTGAGTTCTAATCCAAAGAGAAAACTCTCCGGGAACCGATCCATTGCTAGGTGCAAAATGCCAAAAATTGATATGTTTGTTTCGTTATCCCCACATGATTTGGCATGTACAATTCACGCACATATGCCAGTACTGGAACGCAGATCCCAAGCGGTGCGCTTCAGCGCCATTCTCTTCAAAACGGTGGCACCATGTAGTTTTTGGGCAAAACGTCACGAGTGTGCCTCGACGGGAAGTACAGAGGGCAAAACGCTTGTCCACAACACGCTGTCTCGGTTTTCGGGTTGATCCCTCGCTATCTAGCCATAACATTAGGCTAAAAATTGTCTAGATGTAAACATGTGCAGTTAAACTAATGGAATTTAATAGTCATTTTCTCTCTTCTCTGTTGCAGTGGGTTTGGGAGCTGCGGAACACGCAGTTTGGTCGTTCTAAGCATGTGCTTTTCCCTCTGTACGATTTTGTAACGCGATTTTTAGGTTGTCTCGTGTTTTTGTTTATGCAGGAAAAACAACGACATACCAAAGAAGGGCCAGATAATTTTTTCCTGAGAACAATGATTGCATCTCTATGTTTCTAGTGTAACTTAAACCTTATGATTTCTAGGCACTCGTTTGTGAAGTCACATGTGTTCTAGACTTGTGTTTTTCCCTCTGTAGGATTTTGTAACGCGATTTTTTTGGTTGTCTCGTGTATTTTTATGCAGGAAAAACACCAAAATACCAAAGAAGGGCCAGATAATTTTTTTCCTGAGAACAATGATTCCATCTCTATGTTTCTAGTGTAAATTAAACGTTATGATTTCTAGGCACTCGTTTGTGAAATCACACACATCCTGCGAGATTTATGGGAGGCACAGCGAATTATGATTGATTCAAATCCTTACATATCTAGCTCAAAGAACATTCAGAGCGTTTGTGTTTCAACACATTATGCTCAGAAGCGTGAATTGTTGGGCGAGTTGGTACATGTTCACGTGAAAAAAAACCAGCGAGAAAAGACGCAAGACCAGAGGAAGGCACACACAGACTGTCACCGGACTTTCAACTGAATTTATTAAGGTTCCACCACATACGTGCTGTGGGAATAGTATATTCTACCCCTGCTTCTTGTTGGAAAATTTACATTTGGCAGACGGGGCAATTTTTGAACGAGCGACTCAGGGAACATGGCAGAACGTTGCGCTTAGGTACAGGGAGCAACCTGGCCATACATGCCAAGGAGTGCCAAAATTGCTCAGCTTTGCTGAACAATGCTAACATTATCGGCCGCGGGAAGTCCAGGCACGAGCACGAGCTGTTCGAAGCGTTTTTAATCAAAAAGAACGAGCATGTTCGTATCAGCGACCCATCTGTTATTCTTACTGACAAAGAATGGAATTTTTTATCTGGCTAGTAATGACGTCTGGAATTTGTTGAATGTGGCATGCATGTGCGCCTGCGCAAGTAGTGGCTATAAATATGTGGTGGAACCTTAATAAATTCAGTTGAAAGTCCGGCGACAGTCTGCGTGCGTCTTCCTCTGGTCTTGCGTCTTTTCTCGCTGGTTTTTTTTACGTGAACACATTATGCAGGCGCGGGCAGGCCGTTCAGTGAATTTCATATTTAGAGTGCAAGACGGTTTGAGCGAGCACCTGAATATTTTTTCGCCTTGACTTAAGCTTGCATCCTCCCCACGCCTCACGACGGTAATAAAAGAGTGATTGCAACCAATTTCCTGTATCGCCGTCGTGGGACAGAGAAATACCATTAGAGAGCTGTACCAAGCAGATGGCGCCGAAATCACTAAACACAGCACTTCGCTTTGTCACATTACAATCAGTATCCGTAAGTAACATGGGTTATGTCTTGAATCGCTCTTACAACCATGGGCAGTAGCTTTCACATTTTCCTCGCGCGGAAACAAGTGAACGTCGAAAGCGATGATAGCGTTGTTTTGTAGCAATTTTCTACATCTTCGCGAGCGCTTTTTGGCCGAAGCAGTGAACATTGCTTTAAAAAAAACATTATTTCATTCCTAGAAGCAGACCACGCACCTGCATTCTATTTGTTTTCAGCATGCCCTTAGGCTTCGCCAGATATGAAATTTGAAAGCTAACATTTCAATGAACACTAGCAGTGGTGCGCCTGGTGTAAATATTGCGAGCGTTTCTGTAAACCGATTCACAAATCCGTCTTCACCATTACATGGGCAGCCAGAGCGTTAGTGATGAGGCAGCCAGACAGCAAATTTATTGATAAATGCAGGAGTCATCACTTACTTCAAAGTACGAAGCTAAATCCCGCAAAGCACGGGCAGTGTGAAGCACCAGCGAACATTTTCAATGAATGCTACTCGTAAGTTGTGAGTTGGCGGGTTTACCATCCCAACGCGGCACATGTCTTTTCGTCCGTTTGGACCGCGCACAGTGTGGTTATTTCTTATGCGTTCTGTCTAGGGCTTGATCACAGGTTTCAGGTCTTTCCCGCACGAGCTCTTCTACAAGCTCAGCCATGCATCTGGCAAGGCAGCCAAGGCAGCCAAGGTAGAAAAGGCAATCAGGCGAGATATAGATATATTGGCCTCTGCCAGCACAAACTTGTATCGTGAACTCGATGAAATATTCATCATCATCATCATCATTTATTTTTCCTCAAAAGGCCCCATTGAGGCATTACATAAGGGGGGGGGGGAACAAATGGTAATAACGGGTCACAAAGATAGAACACAAATATAAATGGCAAGCACAAATAAACATAGTTAACGCATTGAAATTACCAAGACAATAAATAGTTAAATAAAAGGCATTCTACAGGAATTGAGGAGAGAAATAAGCACTCAATAAGTGTTTAAATTTTACTGAGTTGGTTTCATTGACTATACGTCAGGGAGCACATTCCACTCGGATATAACAGTTGGTAAAAATGAATTATTGAAAGCTTTAGTGGTACCATGAATACGCTGAACACTGTTGCAATTGCGGGAAATTATAATAAAGTTTGTGAAATAAGCAAAGTCTTGCTATCTTACGTCGTGATGACAGGGTGGTTAGACCAATGGAATATTTGATGTTAATGAAAGACTTGATATTTTATATTTGATATTTGATATTAGATATTAATATTACAATAGATTATAATACCAGGCTTTGCTTAATAGAAAAAAAAACATTAATAGTTCTCACAGTGATGCTGCACTAAATTACTGCTTTAGCGTGATTTTTACAGGCGTTCTCGGGAAGGGTTACCCTGAATTTTTTTAAAAATCGCTTTTTAAAGCGCAGTCCTTTAGCGCCCAGACCTGGGCGGGTGGAGCGGCGTGGAAGGCGCCCTCTCCAACAGAGCGACAGCACTTCATGAAGAATTGGAAAGAGATCGGCACTTCCTTAGTAAAAAGACGAACCAGTTCTTCTACAGCAATCCGTGTGGCCAGTGCTGGCGATGTGTCGTAGACGACGAAGTGGTCAGCACAAGCCCGTGAGAACGCAAATAGCTCACCTTTTGGAAGCACATGTTGCTTAATCGCGCCGAATCGAGGCATAGAGCCCTAAGACTAGTGTTTACTACATACTTCGGTAGACGGTAGTTTTTGCGCATTAATGACAGATCTTTCATATTTTAAAATGAGCAATTCTGAAAATAAATGACTAGTACTACAAAAGCCCACCGACAGGTGAATGAAGTGGCCCGGCAGCATGAATACATTAGCACGATTACCTTCTTAATTAGCCGCTAGTACTTTTACAGCGTTGAACCCTTGAAGAAGATAAGCAGGAATTTTCATTTCAGGCTCTTTTTTAGCATAATGCTAATTCCACATTAGTGCACTGAATAGTGCCCTCTGGTTCGCCTCGGTCATACTGAAAACTCCACAGGAGAAAGAGATAGTGACAGCACGAACCGAAAGGAAACTCAGTAGAATTGCACAATTTATTTTTGCCGCTCGTATTGTGAAGCTCGTATTGCAATGCATCTCGCATTTTTCGGTCTTCGTATCTGTATTCTCGGCTCTTTAGTCCAACCACCATCGGCGCCGATTATTATTATTTGAATGCTGTGGGCCCGCTTCATGAACACGTTTGTTGTGCGCCATTTGTATTAGGGCAGTGCGATGCATGAACAGAGCGCGCACCCTGCTACAACAATGAGGGTCCCATATTTATTTCTGAGCCAGTTAAAAAATAATTGGAACTGAAGATTCCAAACGTATTGCCGCACCTTGCGAATGACACATAGAGTCATAATATGGGTGTTGGCTTATTTGTTAAGGTTCAGTTTTATTCAAAGCAGCCGGAGAGTGCATGTACGCATGCATTTCCGGAACGTCGTAATTAATGCTAAATAAAACACTGTGGATGGTGTCATCTATGATCCGGTGACCACTTGAGTGCACGAGTTGCTATAACAGCCTTCCAATGTTTTCAATTTTGTTGCTGGGCACATCTTCGCTAAACGGAATTGCGGAGAGAGCATTAGTCCTTTCTTCTTCCCTGATGTCGTCACTGGCACGTGAGAGCATAGGTGCGTGCGTACGGAAAGACATGGGCTGATGACGTCTAAAAGCAGAGCGAATGAATGCGAACGCAAGCGCACAAGGGAACATGTTTGGTGTCAGTGCCCATCCTCTCAACGTTTTGCCTTCGTACGTAATAGATCGAGCACTTTAAACGTCACTATAGAACCAAGTACCCTGACTAAGTTTTTTTTTTTTCAACAGAGGGCGATGTCCTGGGACAATTGTCATTGTGTCCGAAAGAAAATAGAACCACTTATAACGCCAAGCCCCTCAGATTTTGCATTGTATAGAGCGCTTTTTTTTGCTTCCAGCAGAAAAAACGTTTCCTAGAAAGAGGTGTGAAGCCCCGAAGTTCGTATTCCTAGAAAAAAGCAGAGAGATAACTTCTCTGGTGCTTTGTCAGAAAACTAAGGGACAAATACAGGAGAGCTTCGGTGGGGCGCACGTTGCTGTTCAAAAATATTTTAATAAGAATATTGAAATGTACAAGTTATGCATCGCGGTGGCAATTCTCATCGTCTATGCCAGCATTCCACAAGCCAGAAGTGGTAAGTTTCTTGTCTGTGTCTATCCGGAATCGAATTGCAAATGTGGAACGAGGAAGCCCTGATCTACTGCCTTCTTGGTGTTAAAACCCTTAAGATGCGATTTAAGGTTAAAAACTTTCTGCAAAAATTGTTTTCCTGATCTTCACTAATATACCTTAGCATCATAACCCTCTTGGTTGGTTTCAGCTGCCGAAGACAGTAGCTTTTACTATGTTTTGGTTGAGAAGTCAACCGATAGTGATTGTGGAAATCAGTTCTTGATGACTGCTTATTTAGTTCGACCTCAACTATTTTGAAGAGCAGCGATAAAATTCTACAGCGCTTCCGCCGCCACGACAAGGCTAGATCGACCTGCTCAATGACAGTCTGCGCTGTAATTATATGCACAAAGAGGTAAATTGTGGCGAGTTATTGACTGTTTTGTCGTAAGGCAGGCGATAAGGCTTCTTTGATAATCTTGCGCCTGAGTTGCACCAATGGCAGTGCGCCGTAGTGTGGATCTAGGAGCGCCGCTGATGTTTACCACGTATAGAAGACCGTCAGTTCCATATTCACACAGGTGCGGCTGGCTGAAGGTACCATTATTGTAGCCATGCAGGGAAAACCGGAACGGCATTATTTAAAGCAATGAATGGCGGAGCGAAGATTTCCGAGTTTCCTTCTTCGTCTTACTTTGGGCGTAAATAAGCTGCAAGGAATTATGACATCATGACAAGGGCCTACTTAGTCGCAACATTCGCGGTGCTTAGTGCGAAATTATATAAGAAATGTATGCGTATCAAACAGTGTTCGCTTAATCAACAACGTTGGTACCCGAGTCAAATTTCTGTAGTAAACTATGATTGGCATGCAGCAGACAAAGGAATGGAAAGATTTGTTCGATATGACATAAATGACGGAAGCGAGCAGCTACAGAGGGGATGTCTTTTTTGCTCATTTGTAGTTCCTCTTCGACGGGAGATTAATAAAAGCAGAAGAAAAAACAACCCCATGCCTCCAGTGGGAGGCTAGCCCACGACCTCCGAATGTCGGTTCCGATCCCACCGACAGCATGTGGTTGTTTTTTATTCTGCTTTTATTAATCTCGGTTATCAATCTCCTACTTTCAACTCACCGTAGTCTTTGTAAAACATTCAATAACGATCTTTTTGCCAAAGGTGGTTATGCAGCAAGCGTAAGCGGCGACACTGTGGTGCCTGTGGTCCTCTCTATGGCTCGGGTATAGCGCTCGCATGTTATGGCTTCATAGGAGATGCGAACGTCCTTGCATCGTGTGGATGCGAGCAAGTGCAGCCACAATGTCCGTAGAGATCGTCATCTGAAGGGTTGTGTGCAAACGCTTGACCTTGGCGGAGGCTTGATAACGTCCAAGGTTCCGGCCCGCTGGGGGATACAAGCGAAGGGGGTCTGCTCGTAGAAGCGGTACCTGGAGTAAGTGCTGCAATGGCGCAGGGCCTATCACCATTACCGCGTCGAGCTAGGATTTCTATTAGCGCGTTACTTTTGCGTTCTTATGTTGGGAGAGCCACCGTGTAACCTTTTTGGCATTGTGTTGTGGGTAAACGCACCAGTATTGCCTCTTTTACAGGGGCTAGCGCAGAACATCGTAATGGTTGGTCTGCGTTGCGTTGCGGACCTGCCGATTAGCACGGAGTTGTGATAGTTCTACCGCTGTATTATTTGAAGTGCAGTGCTGCGAAGCTTGTTTTCATGTTAATTTGAATCTTTTTTTTTTCGGTCGTAATACATAGTGAATTTTGTGGTGCTTGCAGTGCGCTTCCCGTCGTGGGAATGCGCGGCTCGAATACCGAATAAACAAAGGAGGTTCCAAAGAACCAAGTTCCGGGAGGGGGAACATGAATGGGTTAGAGTAAGGATGCGCAACAGGAAATGTCAACCTGCTGATTGAGTGGCCAGCTTTCCTACTGTCTGAACTTTTTGCAGCATTAGACACCTTTAGTTGCCACTCTCTTCTTGGATGGCGTGACAGTAACGTTGTAATCTTTGTTGTTAGGAAATGTTTGGCTACCTGGTTAGTCATGTCTTTTTCTGCTAGTTTCACAAAGAGAAATTGTCATTCCGACTGCTGAGCACAATTGAGTTAAAGTTGATGTATATTATCAGGGATGATTCTACAGAGAATGAAGCTTCGATATAAAGTTATTAGGTCCCGAAGTAAACAATATATTGGGGCCTGTTATCACGAATGCATAGGAAAACTTAAATAGAAGCACTCCGGCGATAAGCAAAATCGTTTGTGGGTACCAAATTATACAGAATTACTCAAAATGTCAACAATGGAAATAGCATGTGTGAGAAAGAGGCACAAGCTAGATTCGTATCAAATAAATATGTTCGTTAATTTAATGGAGGCAAATACTGAAGACAAGGTTCGAACACACAATGCATGATTAAAGGAAAGAACGGGAGAAATTTTAGCTGGGGGGGGGGGGGGGAGGGGGGCTTTAGGCAAAAATATGCATTATAGAGTGGTTATTAAACAATACCATGCTACTGTGGGGTTGTCGTATTTCCTGATAGAATATGGAGAGTGCATGATTTAGAAACTAGAAGCTTGTTCCACATTTTGATCATGGAGAAACTGATGGTTGCCATGTTTGGTGCGAATGCTTGGAGGAAAGGTTTAATTGCACTGGAAAATCGAGTGATGTTTTGGTTGCTTAGATTGTCTTTTGAGATAATGTAGAGTAGTTGTAGTAGTAGAAAACATTTATTCCAAAAAGGTAGGATAGAGAGGCGAAAATACAGATTTTGGGTGGAGTCCTTATTTCAGGATCCCAATGTCCACCGCAGTTGCTCTTGCTTGGGATATTAGCTTTCGCTGCGTCGCCTAGTCAGAGCTGAGCAGGGCAGACTCCCACTGTTCCTCGGAGTGATGTTTGTCTAGTTCGGGGGGCTTGGGACCGGAGCAGCCCCATGTTACATGATATGTTTTGGGAATTCCGCCACACCAGGAGCAGATGCTGTCATATCTGTCTGGGAAGATGATGTGGTACTTTTGTAGGTTAGGAAAGGTGTTCGTCTGTAGTGGTCGCCATTCCCTCGCCTCTGCCGCCGTTAGCTTACGGTGTGGTGGGGGTAGACTTGTTTTTTGTTCGGAGAAGGAGGAGGCGCTCGCCGTACGTAGAGGGGAGAGGGGTGAGGTCGGGGAGGTTAGTCGCCCGGTTAGCATATCCTCGAGCTAGACTGTCCGCGGCCTCGTTTCCCTCGAGCCCGTCGTGCCCAGGGGTCCAAGTGATTTGGTGCTTGCATGTGGAATTTGGAATTTGTGGGGTAGTCAGAATGGCAGCGACGGAGTGTGGAAGTCTGCCAGAGAGGAAGAGGCGACACGCAGACTGGGAGTCGGTAATAATTTTTAACTGATTTCCCGTAGCATCGCCGTGCTGGATTGCGAGGGCAATTGCAGCAGTTTCTGCTACTGTGGGAGAGCAGTTTCGTAAGAAGGCGCTGGCGAATTCTTTGAAATTCGTGTCCAAGACCACCGCCACCGCGTTTGTTGAATTGGGGTACACGGCTGCGTCGACGTATACAGCATTTTGTGCCTGTCGATGTGATAATGTAGAGAAGACTTCTCTTTTTTGAGTCGTTGGTTGGGCTGTTATGCGAATGCTATATCTCATGAAACCATTTATCAGCATGGAGTTTAGGGAGCGATAGAGTGGGGCCATGTGAGCGTTGTGTGCACTACGTGTTCTGATTCAATATGCTATGGGCGCTTTTCTCTTCACGCTTTGAGGCAACAAATAGGTTTTTTACGTTATAAAATCTCAAATTCTCCACAGATGTATCAAACATTCGATCTCAAAGGCCTACGCAACGTTGCGGCAGACAAAAACTACGCTCAGATGCCGGTAGGTGACCGGACTCCGAACACTAGGTAAAAAAGCTAGTTTTCTACAGCGGCGTATTTAGTCTGTTCAAGTCAATTCAATTTAAACCACTCTGAGCCGTCATGAGAACCGCATTGAATGCTGTATGTTGCTAGTAGCAGCCGCAGACAGTTATGCAAGAGGTTTGCGTGCTCATGGCCTGCACTGTCGGTCTTCTTAGAGCCAGCCTGGATTGAAGTTTACAACTTTAGATTTCAGGCAGCAGCGAAGGTCTTGAATGCACCTTTTGGCCAGACTGCGTCTCTTTCAGCTCATAATGTAGAAGGCCGGGAAGTGTTACAGCTGCAGCAAATCTTCTTAAGGAAGTTGATAAGCGCGACCGCCATAGCTATAAGCAGGAATACAAAAATTCACAAGAGCGGGCTAGAATTGCCGATAGAAGGTTGTGACACTATCTTACTTAAATCTTTGAGAAAAACGTTTAGATCCTGCACTAATCCACATCACTGAAAAATCTTGCTTCCTGTTATTTGAATAATAATAATAATAATTGGTTTTGGGGGAAAGGAAATGGCGCAGTATCTGTCTAATATATCGTTGGACACCTGAACCGCGCCGTAAGGGAAGGGATAAAGGAGGGAGTGAAAGAGGAAAGGAAGAAGAGGTGCCGTAGTGGAGGGCTCCGGAATAATTTCGACCACCTGGGGATCTTTAACGTGCACTGACATCGCACAGCACACGGGCGCCTTAGCGTTTTTCCTCCATAAAAACGCAGCCGCCGCGGTCGGGTTCGAACCCGGGAACTCCGGATCAGTAGTCGAGCGCCCTAACCACTGAGCCACCGCGGCGGGGCTCTGTTATTTTCGCCAAAAGCCTTTCTCCAAGCTTCGAAAATGTTGCAATCGTAAAGCAAGTTTTTGTCCTAATCATATAGTATACGTTAACTCTTAATAAAAATAACAGAAACAGTCACATATGCATGCAGCCATGCTTTTAGGCTTTAAATTTTTTCACAACTTGTTAATCCTGGCGGTACTTCGTTGCGCCATTGTTTACAGGGCGACTGCTAACAAGAGCTTCTACCCTTACATTCAACTTGCTTGGTTGCTTCAAAACCAGTCAAAAGCATTGAAGGGCTAAAGTAAAACGTATTCATCAACTTTTAGGCTTTTAAAAGTTTGATAAAATGATCACCGTTCATGGACGGCGGACTATTATATATTTCTTATAGGAATGGAGATGACAAGTTGTTTTGAGTCGTTTAGTTGAAGTGGCTGCTGCTTCAGTGATTCATATTTTTATCATTTGCCATCGTTCTAACGTCAACGCCCTTAGAATAAGCTCAAAGAGTACTGAAGCGCGGTGACAAAATCGGGTTAACGATCTTAATATCTGGGTTTGTTTCTAATTTTTATAAATTAAAAAGTAACTGTGCATCAGTGTTTTTTAGAGCGTGCTTCTGACTCTCTTATAGTGTTAATAACGAGATAATTCAACTTACAGGTAAGGTAACAGGTTTATTGTTGTTTTATTTTTATCTATCTTTGAACAGGTGGCGCTAAAAGAAAAAACTGTCTCAAAGCACGGACGGTTGAAGGTTGCAGCATTATTCGTCTTATGTGGAGTTTCGACGGGAGCACCGGTAAATGTGAACGTGATTTCGTGTGTTCAGATCATGAAAACGCCTTTGAATCACAAAACGAATGCACTAATACGTGCCGAACAGGTAAGATCTGACTCGTAAACAATATCTCCTATCTCAGCGTAAAGGATACAAGAGATTCGTGTCTATATCTTATCTGGCCACGCTGATTGCCGGAGCCTTTAGAAAAATCTTACAAACTGGTGCTCTCCAGCACGTTGGGCAAGAATAGAATCGTGCCATCAGGACTATAACAATAGTGATTAAATATGGCTCTGGTTGATTGGCCTTTTTCGCTCACGACGTGTGCCAGGTCAGTGATTTGTTTGGCCTAGGTTTTAATCTGATCCCTAAATCACGTATATATCCGAAAGCCGGAAGTGAATTTAATCGATTCCAAATTTGAGAACTGCGTTTTCTCGTCAATCCAGGTGCTAATGGTACTAAAATTTCGTCTTCATCAAAATTAAGGTGTTTGTCAAGTTGTGCTTAATGAGATATGGAAGTAATGTTGCGTCAACACCTTATGAGGGAAGAAAGAAGACTCACAGCGCCATTTCTGCTACATATTTAGAACCAGGAGTGTGTATTTCCAGCTGAAAGCTTGGGCGACGCAAGTTTTTTTACTCAGTGCAGGGCCGGTGGTCTAAATTTTAAACCGCTGTCACAAACGGCTTTCAACAGAATAGCTGAATATAGCAGCGCAGCTTGATTTGTACACGTCGGCTACGCTACATTCGATAGCATTTGCTGAAGCAAGGCTCCTTTTTAGTTTTTCAGCAACTGCTTATCACATCTGTGCACAATTTGGTGATACTTCGGGCCTCCGCATGTGGCAAAGCTCAGCGACATATTGTCTTAAAGCCAGCCGCATACAAGCGGCAATCTTTAATAAGAAACAAAAAAAAATGCCGCACATGAAAGTAGAAAATTTTTTCAAGCGCGTTGTACGAATAACAAAAACGTTGCTCCTTTCTCCACTATCCAAGCCAATAGCCCTTGGTAAGCAACCAAAGCCCCCCAAGGAACTTAGCCTATTAGTTCTTTTCTCACAAGGAAGTTACTAGAACCTTCGTTTCGTTTAGAGCTGATTTGACTCTGCATAATGCTTTGCATGCCTCGATCGTTGGAAACTGAAGGCACGGCCTCTGTATGCTGCGCACTAAGATTTACGAAATAACCAGTGGTTTCTGCCGTAGTTCATTTAATGCAGCACCTCTCGAAATTTCCGGAAGTGGTAGTTCGTATTTGAACCGCGTCGTTTTATTTTCTTCTAATTTCTCAAAGTAGCTCAGAGTATTAATCAGCCGCAATCAGCATGTTACGTGTCATGCCTCTAAATTTCATCCTACATCGCCGATCTTTGGCATTGATGGAAATCTACTTTTGCTTCTCGTCGATTTGGCGAATTGGTTCTGGCATCGTCGTTGTAGCGAAGAACCACATTGTCTAGAAAAACAGAGGAGCACAGACGTATGCTAGGTAGGCGTCTAATTTAATTGGACATAGATCAGCACGATGTATGACGTACATGAACCATAATAAGTATCCTTCGACGACAAAATGGAGTTATGTATATATAACGATGTACACAAGACATGATACCAATTAGTTTGCACGCTGCTAAATGAGGGAAAGAACCGAAATGACAAGGACTTGACAAGACTATATACTCATCATCTGTTTAGTTTTGTCACGTCCATGCATTTGGACCGATTACAAGACTTAACTTCATGGATTAACTTGCCCGCCAAAATGTCCTCTTAAAAAATCCATGCACATCATGAAATCAATTGTTTATAATTACCGTAAGTGAATTTTTTCCAAAAAAAAAACGCCACAGAAATCCTCGGACAACTACTTACCAAAAAAATGTTCGTCCATGACAAGGATGAAATATCTGAAAAGCAACGCTTTCGAATGCTTAAATTTTGCTTTAGTTTTCCGTTAGTCCCGCTTAGGCAGCTAACCAAAGACCACCTACTCGAAATTGTGCAGTTTCTACATGAGCATACAGTACCTGCCCAATCATACTGAGCATTCTTCATTCTCTGTAAAAAGTTTATTCATAAAGAAGGCCCGACATCATGTGCTTGTTGTCTCTTTTTGACGTCACCATGAAGAAAAACAAATATTCTGCAGTTGAAAAAAATTTTAGAAAGATCCTGTGCCTAGTGAAGTCAAGAAGAGCAAAATAAAGTTCGTTTTTTTTTGTCGTGAAACGCATGTCTTTTCTCTTGGCACCAAACGAGAAACAGTTCAGAATCTAGTTACCAGTGACATCGCATAATGATTTTAAATTCTCGTCTCATTTCTGTTCTGCAGTTCCAACGCAGAAACCAAGACCTCCTAAGCGCGACTGCTCGTACTGGCTGCGTCACCTTGACCAGTGTCCCCGGCAGTACCTCGAATCGCATGGAAGATTTACCACAGTTCTCTGGTTCAGTGGATGCAGAGGGTCGGAAAGAAAGGTGTACTCTTACAGCCTATACAACAGAAACTGCACCGGTAAGAGAAGCAAATCATAAAATAAGTTTGTTTTGTATGCGCCAGACGCAATTGCTTAGTGAACGTGTGTCGAGGTGTATATTTAATTACTACCTCTAAAAGTGCTGAAAGGCTGTGCAGCACATTTCTAGAGTCATTTGAGTACGAAGTCTCCAGTGATCACGTGCTTATTAGACTCAAAGCAGCCCTCTGACCACCACGTTAGAAGCCTGGACTGACGGGACAGGGCTAACGACGCAATGCCTACATATGCTGAATCAGTAAGTCTCTAATTTAAATTCATAGATCGGTGTGAGTCCCCGTACCACTCCTGTTGCAGTGGTGCAGCGGTTGAGCGATGTGCCACTGCCCTGCAATGGCAGGCACTGCCAACAGTGGGACTTCTGAGTGCCAGTTTGCTCCTCCCAAGAAACCTCTCGCGACCAATCATTACTTTAACCCGCGATTATGCTCAGTTTGCTCACAATCCGGTGGGCATGTTGTGATGAATCCGCAAGCCCACGTAACCTAGGTGGCCCACCTAGGCTGCTGGAGTGCCTAGCTGCTCCGGCAGCTCCGGCTGCGAGGATTCAAACGGTCGCCAACACTGCCAACACTGGTCAGTTTTTTTCCTACATGGGAACACTAATGCTGTCGCGTTAAACAAACACTGCTACACACATTTATTTATGCCACTTTCTCGGTAATTGGCTGTGGAACAACTAGAGGAAACAGAGTTAAGTGAAGAAGAGTAATAGTCATGAAACCAGAGAAGGCATGAAGCTCATTACTCCCCAATTTTTTTCTGTTACCAGGAGCCTGAATAATAATAATAATTGGTTTGGGGAGAAAGGAAATGGCGCAGTTTCTGTCTCATATATCGTTGGACACCTGAACCGCAAAGTAAGGGAAGGGATAAAGGAGGCAGTGAAAGAAGAAAGGAAGAAAGTGGTGCCGTAGTGGAAGGCTCCGGAATAATTTCGACTACGTGGGGATATTTAACGTGCACTGACATCGCACAGTAAACGGGCGCCTTAGCGTTTTGCCTCGATAAAAACGCAGCTGCCGCGGTCGGGTTCGAACCCGGGAACTCCGGATCAGTAGTTGAGCGCCCTAACCACTGAGCCACCGCGGCTGGTGAAGCCATAGCTTCAAATTCACTTTTTATGGCCCAGGGTGTTTTTTTACAGCATAAACGCTTTGTGAAATATCAAATAAAATCTTTCTAAGGCTCCTTGCTACTTTCTATACATGTTTATCGAGATTACGGTCGCATAGTTGCCGAAGTTACTTTAGAATCTATCCTAAAGCACCGAAGTTTGTGCCAGTTGGTATTGATCCATCTTGAGAACACGAAGCAGCACGAAAAAACGGGGACAAAAAAGACACACATACGACAGAACGAATGCTGCACTTCCAGCTGAATTTTATTGAGAATACCAAAGCTTAAGTACAGCGCTACAATCGCCTCGTGGCAATCAACCGCAATGATCTAAAGACGCCATTTCATTATCAAGAAGAGACAAGGAAGCCTTGCTGACAGACTGACCATCTGCTTTGCTGATGTGATATGCTTCAATAATCTTTCCATCCGATCTCTTCCACGCCCAAGAATTGTAGCTTTCCGAAATATGGGTTTACACTTAAAATCCCGGCAGTGGATAGCAAGATGACCACTTTTCCCTTCTTTAATAATTGTTTTTTGGGGAAAGGAAATAGCGCAGTATGTGTTTCATATATCATTGGGCACCTGAACCGCGCCATAAGGGAAGGGGAAAGGAGGGAGTGAAAGAAGAAATGAAGAAAGGGGTGCCGTAGTGGAGGGCTCCGGGATAATTTAGACCACCTGGGGATCTTTAACGTGCACTGACATCGCACAGCATACGGGCGCCTTAGCGCTTTTCCTCCATAAAAACGCAGCCGCCGCGGTCGGCTTCGAACCCGGGAACTCCGGTTCAGTAGTCGAGCGCCCTAACCACTGAGCCACCGCGGCGGGTTTCCCTTCTTTCACCAGATTATAATGCTCCCTAGCTCTCTCATTAAAACAGCTTCCCGTTTGACCAATGTACAATCTATTGCAAGTGAGCGGAATGGTGTACACTACCTCAGTAGTGCAACGGGTGAAAGCGAGTTGGTGGTTTATAGTGCAAATCGGCTTAATTATAGTACAGTCCGACAAAGGCGGTGATTTTGTTGTGCTTCCCAAAAGAGCGTATAAACAGAAAGCTATTCAAGCAATCGAGAAAACTTTCAAGGCCAAATTTAAGAAGAGGCTACAGAAGGCTACAGCGCTCGAGTTGCTGCAAGATCTTCACCTGGAATCACTTGCGAGTAGTGTAAAAACTTCGGATATTTGCACTCTGGAAACATTCTTTTCATGCAAAACGCGCAAGCCCGATTTCTCGTTTAGGGCTATAGTTTCAGAAAAGGGTAGCTGGCAGTCAGCTATAGGAAAGTACATCCAGGAGCAGCTCGCGACATTGACGATTGAATACCCCTTCCTTGTTAGAAGCTCTCACACGTTAGCCGCAGAACTGAAGCAAGGGCTCAGCATGACTTCACCAGCCACCTTAGGGTTCTCCATAGACATAGAAGACCTATACTACTCCATGCCCCACAAAGAACTGTTTAAGGCGGTTAGAGCGGTAATTGAGGTAATTGAAGTGCCTTTTCAAAACAGGGCAGGTGTGAACAGTGACCGTTTCTTAGCCCTTCTTAGAGTTTTATCTACAGTCAACTGCCATTAATTTTAACAACCGGTTTTACGCACAAACAACAGCAATATGCATCGGGTCGTGCGTTGCTCCCGTTCTTTCTGACATTTTTTCTTTCCTGCATTGACAAAAGCTCTCACAAGTTACTACCTAACCTACGCATTTTTAGATATGTTGACGATTATTTGGTGATAATGGGCAAGCCGCTTGTTTTATCTATTGACGAAGCTGTTTCTGATGTACTCGCATCGTTCGAACCGGTTGCAAAAGGCTTAAAATTTACCTTTGAACTCGCTAGTGCAAGGCGTATTCAGTTCCTTGACCTAAGAATTCATTTCATGGACGGGTATATATGCTGGATGTACAATCGTAGGTCACAATAGGCACTCCTTCCTTGCAGTAGTGTTCATTAAAAAATAATCAAAAGAGCAATAGCCATGAATTGCCTCAATTCCGATTTGGAAAAGTTATGTCCGCATCAAATGTTTGAAAGTGTTCAAATGCAAACGGAGCGATTGCGCATGTCCGGCTTTCCTCCAGATTTATTGCCAGCTGTTGCAGAGACGCTGCTACAAAAGAAAAAAAACGCATAAAAAAGACGGATAAGACCAGAGGCTGTCAACTCAAGTAATTCCATATCATCACAGAGTTTCTCATTATCTTAAGATAACTGCAAGCAGATACGGTGTTAACGTGCTCTTCTCCGCCCCAAGCAAGCTATCAAAAGTTTGCCCAATGATGGTCAGTAGGAAAAAGCCGATTTGCACTATAAACCACCAACTCGTTTTCACCCGTTGCACTGCTAAGGTACTGCACAGCATTCCGCTCACTTGGAATAGAGTGTACATTGGTCAAACGGGACGCTGTTTTAATGAGAGAGCTAGGGAGCATTATAATCTGGTGAAAGAAGAGAAAAGTGGACATCTTACTATCCATTGCCGGAATTGTAAGTGTAAACCCATATTTCGGAAAGCTAAAATTCTTGGGCTTGGAAGGGATGGGATGCAAAGGGATTATTGAAGCATATCACATCAGAAAAGCAGGTGGTCAGTGTGTCAGCACGGCTTCCTTGTCTCTTCTTGATAATGATATGGCGTTTTTAGATCATTGCGGTTGATTGCCACGAGGCGATAGTAGCGCTGTACTGAAGCTTTGGTATTCTCAATAAAATTCATTTGGAAGTGCAGCATTCGTTCTGTCGTATGTGTGTCTTTTTTGTCCCCGTTTTTTCGTGCTGCTTCGTGTTCTCAAGATAGAGTCTTCCGGAACAGGCGCGAAAACTCGGTACTATGCCTTTGTTGCCCTTAACTTTTCTTCACCTCTTTGCTTGACTGAGTGCTACAGTGACATCCCATGAAATTGCTTTATTAAATTATGAGCATAAAACATTTCATTACATTCGCAGGTAGTTTTCTCAAATTAAAAAAAAACTGCTCATAACGTTGCAAGACCTCGTGCTGCGCTGATTTTGACGGCTTACGGTCACCCGCAGGCAAAGAGAATCTGTAGTGCGCATGGGTTTGGTGCACGTTTTGAATGCAAGTATGGCGTTAAGATGTCTATGGTATTACAGCGTTAGCGGTGACTGACAATGGTCTCTCTCTGTTACGCTGCGCATGATGTTCAGTGTACAAGAGCTGCATTATTTCCAACCTGGAGTTTTGCGTCAAAATCGTTCTCCAAAGGTGCACAAGTAATTGCAATATGACCTTAAGGTGGCATCAGGGGTAGACGGATGGTGATGGGTCATATGTATTCTGAAAAATCCTAAATCCAAAATCCAATTGCAGCGTAGTCCTGGCATCACATTGCGTACTTCTCATTTTGGGGAGGCCCTCCGTGGGGTCTTCATCGTTATGAGATTAGGCTGCTGAGCCCAAGGGAGCGGTATCGAAACCCGGTCGCGGCAACCTTATATCGATTAGTCGCAATGTGCTTTGAGATTTCCGATGTCAGTGCCCGTTAAGGGTTCCAGGTGTTCAAAGGCAGCCTTAAACTATGGCGTTTGAAGAGCCTGTGTAGTTTTCAGATGTTCAAACCACTCTGCTACAGAAATCTTAATTTAGGATTAAAGATCTAGTGAGGAAGCCGTTTTTTTCTCTACTTGTTCAAAAAGTTTTAATAATTACAGTCAAGCGCGCTCATACCGAGCCTGGCGATATTAGTTTGATAGTAGTATTAGTTATTGAAGGCGACAATGTGCAATGCACTGTGTGAGAGTGTGTTGCAGTTTAACGAAAACCGTGAGCTGCTACGCAGATAGTAAAGGGCTCCCGTGAAGTGGCGAGCGAAGCGCGTCTGTTCGCACTGCCGCTGGTTAGAATCCCATTAGGAGAAATATTTATTTTGTTTATTTATTGATGGGTTGGCCAAGGCCACCCTAAAGATCAAGCGTCACACAAACTTGGTAAGCGGGTTAGGCCTTGTGAATTAGTGCATGCGCGCTCAAAATACTAACTGTTAACATCACACCCTATCACAGTCTTTTCTGAGCGCCCCAGCCTCACATATGCTACTCGTCGAGACACTTGCTGCCGAGGTGCCACTAATCGCTGTGGGGATGTTCTTTTGCCGCTCATAGAAGGCGGGCCTCCTGGTCTTCAACTTTTCACACAGTCGTTAGCACGCAGCGATGAAAACAGCGCAGTGCGCAGTGCGCACGCGTACGTACTGCTGATTGAGCTTGTAGCTGTTCCGCATTATCCATATAAAATATTGAAGGTCGTAATTAAATTTTTACGTTTTGTTTCATTTTTTAGCATGGCTTTTTGTAATGACCTTTTCAGGTGTTTCTAGCGAGAAATTTTCCGCTCAGGAGCGCTTCCTCCTACCGATTATGCAATGGGAAAAGGTTTGCCTTCGAGCTTTGTAGTAGTAGCGAGAATGTTCCTCGCAATGAAATAGACGCAGGAAGCAGCACTTACAGCAGTCAGGAGTCAGAAAAATTCTGACAGTAGGACGCAATTCATTTTTTTAGGAACATTGGATTGGATTGAATGTTGAGATTGTCCCTTCATAACAGGCGTTCTTTACCAAAGTTTTAGCCAACTCTGAGACGCAAAGGCGCAGCCTGTCCCGCCGTGTCATGAACACCATCTAAAGTTTAAGCCTATTTCTATTTTCAAGGCGGCGTTTTGTTCTTTCGACCACCCTTGCCTTGGAAATGGCTTCTTGATCGTTCACCTCGCTGTCTGCCGCACTGCCCTCTGTCTGTTGACCTGTGTCAAAACCCACCGCAGACTGCCTGCAGATGCCCATGAGTGTACAACAGTGGCAGTAATACGCTTGGCGGAAAACCCTATAAAAGCCAAGAAACATATTTCGTAATTTATATAATGGAGCCTAAAGCAAAGCCGAATGCATCGTTGCGTGAAAAATGTACCGCATTTCTATTCCTTTTTCAAGGATAAGAAAGCATGATTGATTCTGTTCTGTGCTTCCTTCACTCAGCCAGCGCCATGCACAGAGACATAAGCAAAATATGCCCAACATCTGACTTCTTATTAAAAACTTAACTTTTAGCACCTCCGTTTGCTTCTTTGAAATATGTTCAATGTGTTTGCAGTATCCGTTGTTTCCTTATTTATGCATGCCGTACAAAAAATAGGCTCTGCCTGACAATTGAAAAACGCCATTGCATCCAAACCCATTCACCACATTATATTGGAAGTGCACTGGCAAAGAGAATATCAGTAATATTATTGGTTAAGCCACAATTTTACGTTTTGTGCTCCTTTAGAGTTATGACATAATGATGACCATTGAAAAATTCATGTTACCAGAATATCACTAAAAAAATAGATACTCCGCAAATAATTATAGGTTAGGTGCTGTTCAGAGGTATTGTATTTTGGGAGAGTGTTGTAATAAAAATTTTGCATTTTTTTTTTCAGAATGGCGCATACGAGGAACAGGGAATGCTGAATAAAATACACTTTTTTTCTTGATGAAAACTGGCCAAGGGCTGCAATATTTCTGGCTGTCATTTCTATCATTTTCTGCGATAGAATATGACACTGCACATGGTTCAAAAGTGACCATTCAAAATTGTGGCTCCAATTTTCTATCCCTATAAATTTGTTAAGTGCTTTAATAGCGCACTTGCAGAAAAAGAAAATTTTTGGAGCCAGAGTACTCCTACCAGTATTCCGTCACTCTTTCATATTACAATTAAAAACTGCTTACAAGTGTGAAGGCAACCGTTTGCGTTTATTGGGAGCGCCGAATGTTCCTGCGATGCTCTAGCAGATGCTTGGCGAATAAAACAGAAATGCCTTATATGTAATTGCTAATTATTGCGCAAAATCTCTCCAATGATCCAATGACGCTCCTCAACTTACTTAAGTCCCATTTTTCAACTGAGCATAAGGCATAACTTTATTTCAAGTATTTCCTTTGGTCGAGGAGTAGACGAACTGAGCGAGGTCAACTCACGATTCATTGAGAAGAACCGTTTAGAAAAAGGCATTAAGAATTTTGAAAATTGTGCCGCATCGGCTCATTCCATGCCACCATCAAGCACACACCATTTCACCATAGAGTAATAACGCCTAAATTACAGAGAAGGTCGCACTTGAAATGTGCTAATCAGTCAGGTTTACTGAGGAATATTACTTTAAAGATATCTTCTTTTATTTACATAGGCGCTTATATTCAGGCAACTCATCGTCTTAGACATATACGCTGGATGATTGAGAAGAGCTGGCTTTGATGATCCTATAAGCGTTCCACTACCGCGCGGAATCCTACATTTCCCATGCTCTCGCTCTTGCTGGTACCAAAAAAATCAGGTAATCATTCTTAGTGGCTATCTCGTTACGTACATACGTCCATGTATCAGCACTCCTGTTAAACACAGGAGAGCTGCAACAACTTCTCAGTGGCCTCGTGAACAACTTAGCCTACGGAGGAAACGACACAGTTCTGCACGCAGCGATACTTCTTGGACTTTTGCGTGGCGCCACCGTAACGTGGCGACGGCTTTATGAAAATCTCGCACAGGCTCTCCACAGGAACCAGGGTTCAGCAGTTGTTTCCAGTGCGTCGCTCTTGATGACATGTCTATAAAACATTCATGGATTGCACAGAAGTGGACACCTATGCCGCATTTCGTACTTGTCTGCGGCCCCAGCATTGCTTTGCTGCAGTGTCGTCCGTTTTACAGCCTTTTATTTTTCTTCACTTGCCCGAATGCACACGGTTAACTTTTTTTTTGGTATATACAACAAAGAGTTTCATGAGATGTCAAACATAGCGAAACCAGCCATAAAAACCTGAACTCAGGAAGAGGACGCGCAGCGGACCTCGATCAACGACAAAGCAGAGTGCAGCTATTAGTCGAGCGTTCTCTTACGTACTTTCTCTCCCAGTGCTCCCGTTTAGCAGCGAAAATTTCTACGGCTCGCATGCAAAGCTGAAGGTCAAATGACGGTGTGATTTCACCTCTAACTGGAGGGTCGCCGCAGGTGTGGCTGTGACGTCATACCACCTGACTTGTCGACCGCCGCTACCACCGCTCGCTCGCGCCAGTTGGGTCACGTGACTAACCACAGGATTCGCTCTTGCTTAATAAAGCCCAGCGGTCGCCGCCTAGATACCGCAGAGACATGAAGCCCGAACCGGTTACCGGGACGAGTTCTTCGACTGAGCATTGGAGGCGCCGGGCTCCTAGCATCCCTACGACAGAGTATCACGAAAAGCAGAATCTCAAGCGAAAAAGAGCGGCCGATACTGCCACCGTCTCGGCGTCGACATCAGACATTGGTTTGTTTGCCTTTTGTTCCGTACAATCTGGTTCAACCGAGCTTAGCCGAGTCATTTTTTGTTACTGTTTCCGTGTGTTTTATCCGCACCAACCTGACCCCATGGATACGCTGTTTCAGTTCATTACAAGTGTCATCTTACCTTGGAAAACATCTCACAGCCTAGGTTACTGGAGCTGTCGAACGCGCATGTGCGCGCGCCCCGTCGACTGCGTTAGTAATTTCTCATGTTTACAGCAGATGGCGCCACCCATCCACGGCCAAGCATTGTGGAAATTGCACCCGCCCATTTGAAAGGCGACGCTCCTAATTTCAATCCATCCATGCATCCATCCATGCGTGCGCCTGATCTAGGCGGCGTTGACAGCGTTACCCTATTTGCTTGGAGATAATATACTTATTCCATAAGGAAAGCTGCCCGTTTGGCCGGTACAAGAAAGTGTACAACGCATGAACACCCATTATCCAACCATTTGCATGCTTCCTGCTGTTTACACACTTGTTAAATCTGGACAACGAACGGAGTTGCAACCTGCAACGTAGTTCTTTGGAAGATGGCGGTATGCAGTTTAGACGTGTAGCTCTCTAGATTTGTATGTATGCGGTAAACAACGCCAAAATCGTCGCGTTTACAGCATTTCTGATGGCATATGCAGCGTGGCATACCTATCGTCACTTCATGTGGGTGTCTTGCTTCTTCTGAATTGTTACTTGAAGGCGAGTACCGCGATTTCGACGCGCTTTGGAGTCTATTTGTTCTGTCGAGCACACCGTATTATACATGTCCTCTGTTGCCGATTGCCAATGCAGGTCGAAGAATTACTTTGGCCCCGAGAGGACGAACACAATTGTCAAAGGAAACGAAATTCCAAAGTAAAAAGAGCAACTACTCTGCCAAGTTTATTTTGGATGGTCGGCGTTTTGGCATAGTAGTAATAATAATAATAATTGGTTTTGCGGAAAAGGAAAGGGTGCAGTATCTGTCATATATCGGCGGACACCTGAACCGCACCGTAATGGAAGGGATAAAGTAAATGTCGAAGGATTGTTGAACTGCAGCGGTCCTCATGTATTTTTTTTACCTTTCAACTTCGCCGAGGACGACGGTGACCCTGTCATTTCTTGCGTTGGACAGTCTTATAATGGAATATTTTCTCCACAGCAACGCTCAAAGCTTCATCATGAATGCCTGAAACAGTTGTTTCGCGGTATGTATGAGTAGCAGCTAGGTAGCGGGAGATACGCACGAAACAGTGTCACCTTAATTTTACTTACCCTATGCAGTAGTCCTGCAAAACTTACGAAACGCATTTAAGCGAGGACACCTATATCTTTTTTTGTAAGTAGCATAATGTGTACTCTGTCAAGCAGAATAAGTTACTGAACTTGAGAAAGCCCAGCGCCGTCAAAAAGTAAACGGCAGAAAGGTTGATTCGCTTGGTGTCATCCGCGTTTAAAAAGAGTTCAGAGTGCGGAAGAGTTTCGTGCACGCGCTTTAGAGTACACAGCAGTGAAGCGAGAAGATGTATCATTCGCACGTCAACCCGCAGGTGTTGCGACATGCCTGATCCTTTTGGGGCTTCTGCCTTGTATACAACTCATGAAGGTGATATAGCGGTGCATGAGAACGCGAGTCACTTTTTGCCGTATGCGGCTCCTTGCTTTTAGTGCATTTATCCCATAGTTTGATCCCGTTATGCGATCCGAACCCAGGCTCGAAAGCAGAAGTTTCAAGCGCAAATGCGAAGTGCGTTTACTCGCGAACATCGTTCTCAGTCGTCCGCTATAAAAACAAAGGAGCACAGTCGGTGTGCTGAACATTACAGAATATGTTTAAAGCATAGAAAATACGCTTAAGTGTGGTATATAAAGTTCTACGTCAGTTTACGAATTCAAGGTCAAACTTTATCTATCCTTGACTTAGCGAGAAAAAACTGCGCTGGCCGCCATAATGTGTTGTTAGATGGCGGCCAAGATGGCGACTTACTGGTGAGGGCGGCGTTGCTGGTTCCCTGCTAATTTCTGAACTTTCCAACTAGAAAGATAGGGCTCTAGAGGGAAAGCTGCACATTCTGCCCATCCATTCTAGTGGGGAACAAATGAGCACGGAAACGTTCCAAATATTCTGTGGCGTGACTGGCAAAACAACCCTCGCGCTGGCTGTGCAGCTGTAAGCAGCGTGTCAACAACTAAATCTCTATGCTTGCAACATTTCGGACAGTATGTAGCACCTCACGGGCCGAGACACTTTTTTTCCAATCCTTCTTTCATAGTCCTACCATAGTGTTAGTATGTACCGCCTACTGAAGGCACATATCCACTCTAATGTTGTCTACGGATATTTTCTTGGCCATGTAGGGATATGAGGGGAAATGCTCAAGCAATCTCATAGTTGAATGGTTTGCACTCAGCGCTAACCGGGCATACGTCCAGCGCACAGAAGCATTTACAGCGTCAGAACAGTTAAACTGTCTCAGAATTTGCCTGTTTTGTGTAAGTAAGGCACAAAGACGTTTTCGAAAGAAGGTCGGGCGGCTGCCTGAGCAATGAATCCGGCATACTGCTTACTTGGCTGCACTAACAGTGACTTCCCGATGGTGGCGATAGCCAAAGTAATAATTCGGCAAGCCGCATTGGTATTTTATTTTACCTTCGCAAAGAAAACTGGATGCTCTTTTTGCTAGAGTAGGACGAGTCCGCTGTGTGGTCCATTACTCTAAGCGAACATATTCATTTTTTCCTGACCGAGCGTGCGTTTGCACATCTCCACTTTATAACTTCTGAATAGAAAATGCGCTGAGCAGTCGCATGTTTCACGTGCATGTGGATCAATTACGGAGACGGCTTCGAAACGACAACGTTAGACAGAACTCTGAATCTCTACGTGCTGGCGTATACCTTGTATAAACTTTCTCAGCACGGCATTATGTTAAAACGCTAGTAGTCTCGGAACGGATGAATGTTTTTGGATACATTGACACATTTTGATGCACTGACCGTCGGTTTGAACACAGTCGTTCGTACCATCATTTTCTCTGAAATACGGGTAAATAAAAACGTTGCTCAACGTATGTGTTGTCATGTCTCCCTCTCTTGGGAATGCCGATAAAGGCGGTCCCGAAAGTGGCTACGGAGATGAAGGTGTGGCCTGTTTCGATATTGTCATGAAGTAGGGACTGCAATCTGGAGAGCAGCAAGACAGCGAAATGGCGTCTAAACAACTTCTTTTCCTGGGCTGACTTGCGCCCACAATGGACTGAATCAATCGGCGGCGGTGTAGCAACAAGCATGCTCGGGGGTCATCGAAAAGAATGCCCACCACTGTCGGCCATGCTCTATTTAAAGGTGATACAGAACTTTCGAAACAAGGCATAGAAAGTTACCAAAACAGGCTGGAACAACGCAGAATCGGCTCCACCTGGATGAGATCAACCGAGATATATCTTTTCGCGTCTTCAATCGCAAACAAAGCGATGATGACGGGTGCCGGCAGCATTGAAGATTGAAACACTACAAACATTCGCAGCATTGCTCCCCTCTCAAAGAAGCATCGACCCCAAGTTTTAAAGCATAAGGCGAGTAGAAACCAAACTGACTGTAAAAAACAAACACAGAGTGTGGAAACGCAGTGTCCTTAATCATTAGAGCCCATAATAGGTCTTTAGACCGACGACATGGACAACTTCTGGTCGTACGCGGCGTCGGTGGGATGAAGTCATTTCGTCATGGACGAGTTCATAGTCCAGTTCGCCTAGCCGACGAAGGACCTCGTGCAGGTCGAAATAGCGGCGCAATAGCTTCTCACTCAATCCGCGGCGGCCAATGGGCGTTCAAACTCAGACTTGGCCTCCTGGCTTGCATCCGCGTTGCATCTTGGTAGGTTGTAGCGACCCGCGCATCCGCGTTGCATCTTCGTAGGCTGTAGCGACCCGCCGCGGTGGCTCAGTGGTTAGGGCGCTCGACTACTGATCCGGAGTTCCCGGGTTCGAACCTGACCACGGCGGCTGCGTTTTTATGGAGGAAAAACGCTAAGGCGCCCGTGTGCTGTGCGATGTCAGGGCACGTTAAAGATCCCAGGTGGTCGAAATTATTCCGGAGCCCTCCACTACGGCACCTATTTCTCTCTTTCTTCTTTCACTCCCTCCTTTATCCCTTCCCTTACGGCGCTGTTCAGGTGTCCAACGATATATGAGAGAGATACTGCGCCATTTCCTTTCCACCAAAAAAAAACCAATTATATATAGGTTGTAGCGTCTGGCGACGCTCCGCTGCTGGTCTTTGATCCGTAATCGGGCAAGTCTTCGAGCGTCTTCCGCCTGTTGAAGGTAGGCTTTGACGTCGACGTTATCTTCTTAGGGTAACATTGGGCAACATGATGTCAAACGTGGTCTTGGCTTCCCTGCCATGAACGAACCTAAAAGGCGTCATCTGGGTGGTCTCCTGCACTGCGGTGTTGTAGGCGAAGATGACGTAAAGCAGGATGACGTCCCAGGTCTTGTGCTTGGCATCGACATACATGGCGAGCATATCGGCGATGGCGCTTGGTCAGTCCGTTGGTCTGCGGATGGTATGCAGTTGTCCTTCGCTGGCTGGTTTGGCTGTAACGCAGGATGGCTTGCGTTTGTTCCGCCGTGAATGCTGTTCCTCTGTCGTGATGAGCACTTCGGGGGCGCCGTGTCGAAGAAGAATGCGCTCCACGAAATATTTGGGGACTTCTCCTGCTTTTCTGTTGATTAGGGTTTTTGCCTCGGCGTAGCGAGTGAGGCAGACGGTCGATATGATGATCCACTTATTTCCATGCGTTTAATTCGGGAAAGGGCCAAGCAAGTCTATGCCTATTTGCTTAAAGGGCCTTGAGAGTGGTTAAATAGGGTTCAGAAATCCTGCGGGTCGGTCGGGAGAGGTCCTTTAACAAAGGTGTTTACCTGCAAAAACAGGGTACTTGCATCGGCTCATGTATTGCTCCTATATTAAGCGACTTGTTTTTATTGCGGTAGTTTCCGCTGGGACGTTATTGGGTGGTTTCCGCGTACTTACATGGCCTTGGCGTTGAAAGTTTTTTAGAATTGTCGATGACTTTTTGTAGTTGTAGGAAGTATTCAAAGGAACGCTATCGCACATATCGGAAGTGTTTTGACATGTTTTAAAAAGTGTTTAGAGCCATTGCAAATCTCTAACAAGGTGGCCGAGAAAAACATCAAGTTTTATGATATCAGGATCGTTATTAAGCCAAGTAACGCTTGTTGGTTATACAAAGAGATAAAAAACCTCTGTTGTTATTTTCATCCGCACACGCAAAGCTTGCGAACAGAATCATAGCGCTATCATGCCTCTCGAAAGCGCTTGACAAGTCGTGCCATCATTTGATGCAGGTAGGTTTCGACCTCCTGGAGTTGCGGTTGCAAGAGGAGGGTTTTGAAAAAGAGGTTGTTGTAATAGTCGCTGAAAGAATGTACCAAAAGAGAAATATTCAGTTAAGGATGAGCGCTGAAGATCGAGCTACAGAAGCAGCAAGGAAAGCAGAAGCGAGAAGGAAGCAAAAAATGGTTGTCATTCCGTATGACCATAAAATATCCCATCAACTTTTAGAGCCGACTTCTCGACCCCCATGAAACTTAGCAGACTGTGCAGGGTGACCTGTCCGATTAGACCTGTTAGTGCGAAATGCACGATAGAGAATAAAATTAAGTTTGTGGATTGCGAAGAAGGCATGGTCTATTCGGTACCCTTGTCGTCTGGCAAATGCTACATCGGCCAAACTGGCCGATGCGCAAATGAAAGTCTAGCAGAACACTGCCGCAGAGTGCGGGAAGGCGTAGAGGGACATATGGCAGTGTATTGCCGGTCATGCGAAGGGTGCCGTTTTGGTTAGAGCCGCCGTGGTGGATCAGTGGTTACTGCGCTGGGCTGCTGATCCGGAGTACCTGGGTTCTATCCCGACCATAGCGGCAGAGTATCGATGGAGGCGAAACGCAAAAGGTGCCTGTGTGCTGTTCGATGTCATCATCATCATCACCATCATCAGCCTGACTACACCCACCGCAGGGCAAAGGCCTCTCCCATGTCTCTCCAATTAATCCTGTCTTTTGCCAGCTGCGCCCACCCTATGCCTGCAAACTTCCTAATCTCATGCGCCCACCTAACCTTCTGCCACCGCCGCCTGCCCTTGCCTTCTCTTGGAATCCACTCCGGGGTACTTCAGGGCAAGCTATTTTTTTGCTTTCAATCTACACGCCCTGCCCAACCCCATTTCTTCCTCTTCATTTCGTCTACGATATCATTAACACGCGTTTGTTCCCTCACCCACTCTGCCCGCTTCCGGTCTCTTAACGTTGCGCCTATTATTTTCCTTTCTATGGTCCGCTGCGCTGTCCTTAACTTAAGCTGAACCCTTTTCGTTAGCCTCCACGTTTCTGCCCCGTTGGTGAGTACCTGTAAGATTATGCTGTTGTACACTTTTCTCTTGAGAGATATTGGTAACCTGCTATTCATGATCTGAGAGAACCTGCCATATGCAGTCCACCCAATTCTTATCCTCCTAGTTATTTCCCTCTCACGATACGGATCAGCAGTCACTATCTGCCCTAAGTACACGGATTCCTTTACGACTTCCAGCACCTCGTTGCCAATTGTGAACTGCTGTTCCCTTGTCAGACTATTGAACATTACTTTTTTTCCTGCATGTTAATCTTGAAACCCACCGTACTGCTCTGTCTGTCTAACTCATTGATCATGATTTGCAGTTCATCTCCTGTGTGACTCAGCAAGGCAATGTCATCAGCGAATCGTTGATTATTGAGGTATTCTCTATTAACTCTTATCTCCAACTGTTCCCAATTCAGGCCTCGGAATACCTCATGTAAACATGCAGTGAATAGCATTGGTGAGATCGTGTCTCCTTGCCTTACACCCTTCCTTATTTACATTTTTTTGCTCTCTTTATGAAGGACTATGGTAGCTGTACTGATCCTATATATATCTTCCAGTATTTTCAAATAAGGCTCATCTACACCCTGATTCCGCAATGCCTGTATGACTGCTGAGGATTCAACTGGGTCGAATGCTTTCTCATATTCAATGAAGGCTATACATAGGGGTTGGTTATATGCATATGCGCGATGTCAGTGCATATGTTAAAGATCCCCAGGTAGTATAAATTATTCCAGAGCCCACCATTCATCTACCCGCCGCGGTGGCTCAGTGGTTAGGGAGCTCGACTACTGAGCCGGAGTTCCCGGGTTCGAACCCGACCGCGGCGGCTGCGTTTTTATGGAGGCAAACGCTAAGGCGCCCGTGTGCTGTGCGATGTCAGTGCACGTTAAAGATCCCCAGGTGGTCGAAATTTTTCCGGAGCCCTCCACTACGGCGCCCATTTCTTCCTTTCTTCTTTCATTCCCTCCCTTATCCCTTCCCATACGGCGCGGTTCAGGTGTCCAACGATATATGAGACAGATACTGCGCCATTTCCTTTCCCCAAAAACCAATATATTATTATTATTATTCTCTCTGTCCCGCCTTTATTCCTTTCCTTACGGCGCGGTTCAGGTGACCGCTGAGATGAGACAGATACTGCGCCATTTCCTTTCCCCAAAAACTAATTTTAAATTTAAAATCTACCTTTCTCAGACCCGCCGCGGTGGTGCAGTGGTTAGTGCGCTCGACTACTGATCCGGAGTTCCCGGGTTCGAACCCGACCGCGGCGGCTGCGTTTTTATGGAGGAAAAACGCTAAGGCGCCCGTGTGCTGTGCGATGTCAGTGCACGTTAAAGATCCCCAGGTGGTCGAAATTGTTCCGGAGCCCTCCACTACGGCACCTCATTCTTCCTTTCTTTCACTCCCTCCTTTATCCCTTCCCTTACGGCGCGGTTCAGGTGTCCAACGATATATGAGACAGATACTGCGCCATTTCCTTTCCCCCAAAAAACCAATTATTATTATTATTACCTTCCTCAGAAAGAAAGTGCGCCCAAATTCTTTCCTAGAGTGCTTTCCTAATTCTGTGCGCAATCGTGCAGTGGCCATAATATTCATCAGTGTTTTAATTTCTCACTGGTATGTCTACTACAAAGAAGATGCCGTCTAGGCAAGCTCCACGTGCTGACTCAGTGCCAAAAGGAGTGTATGTACAATCCTCTGTACGGTGCGTGTCCATGTCCAAATGTGTCGTTCAGGCGTCTTTCAACCGCATCCCTCATATAATTCAGGTCGATTACTGTCAGCCCCATTCTTCGGGTGGTTCATAGGGAGGATCTGCTGCAGGCATAAGTTTTGAAATAGCACAAAGCACTACGCTTGAGAATCGATAACGAGCACACAGCAATAAATCGCTAGTATATATAGCGCCAAAACAAAATAGAACTCTCAGTTTACAGACAAAAAGCAACTCTTGCCTTCAGAATTGAATTTGGAAATGTCTCCTGGACATACAGGGTGCGAAGAAAATTATTTGAAACAAACTAAAAAGTGTAATTTGCACTGAAAGGTATTGCGTAATACTTGATTGAATGAGGATAACTCCTTCCCTCTAATATTAAAGTTACCTATATTTATCCAGCATGCCACAAAGCTGCCTGATTAAATCATTTTAAAACGCTACGGGCGTTGTCAGTCATACTGATGTCACAGATGCGTTAGGAATATCCTCTTAAGTGGTTGTCTAAATACAGGTTAGAAAAAGCAGCGAAGACAAGGGCACTTGTGGTCCTTCCCGTGTGAATGGCCAGAACAAGTAGTAAGAAACAACGATAGGCATAGCCACATCTATTCTTCCTTTTTTTTCATCACAAGCTTTGCCTTTACTGAATGAAGCTGCGCTTCACTGGAATAGTTACTGCTTTGCACTTTCCGAAAACCAAACCGACAGTACATATAAACATTCCCAAGTTGCATCGGACTGCCAAGCTTTTACACAAAAATGCTGACAGCGTGCAGGTAGACCTTGTTTTTCAGCCACAAACAAATCCACCCACCCTACACAATAGAACACGACGCGGCAAACGATGCGTTCCATTCGACTGATACAAAAACAGCTGCAAGCAGCCAATCAATCATCGACTCTGTTTTGTACGGAGCTCGTTTCTCGGGCACATGTATCTAAAGCATTTTGATGCACACGATGCGTAAAGACGCACGCGATTTTTGACCTAAATCCAATACTCGCTTCGCAATTTGTAATTAGTGCTAGTTTGTGTTGGTTGCGATACTGATTAAAATGATCGCAGGCCATGTAATACGACTGCTGGCTATTGCTCATTTGGTTTCATCGCTTCGTGCAGCAAGTAAGTGAGTCAACCGTTTTTGTATGTTTAAGTTCTAAAACGCCTTAAAAGCTGGTAAATAAAAGATTAATACATGCCATATAAGCGTCATGAATTAGCGGGGCATATATAATTGACAGCTATAAGTTCGAACTCTTGGTTCAAAGGACTAATAAGTTCTTGCTGCGTGGACAGCAAGTTCCCCCAAATTCCATGATCTCTCCCTGAGTTCGTGTGTGAACGGTTCTCCCTGCATTTTCCCTCAAATACCCGACAAGGGACCGCTGTGCGCAGCAGGCGTGCACGCCCGTTTTGTAGCCGCGCCACGGCAGATGCGGGTCCCACAGCATTTTAATGTGGGCGGCCCCATTTCTGTTTGAGGAGGCTTTCCTCACATTTAACCTACATTTATGCTGCGTCTGCTTTCATGTTCCTTACAAGGAACCGATGTGGACTGGGTGCAGGAATGTGGTCTCATTTGCCCCTAGTAACACCGATATGGAAGCCACGTAGAATCAACAGGGACCAGCCCAAATTGGGTTTGCCTGTATATTTCCCATCGGGAGCCGATGTAGGTATTAAAGGGGTTGTCGCAGCCGCACTTGCCCAAATGGGACCAACTGGGGCTCAACACAGTATGCTACCGCATATAGGTTTCGTTTTTGATAGTTCATTTTGATAGTGCCCGCCGACACGCGCGCAGTTTATAAATTCAGGGGTGTGCAAATAACACGTTTTGCAAACCAATTTGAATACGAATAGTTTAGCTTTGCTACCGACTCGGATACGAATAATTTTACTAAAACCGAATCCAATACAGATAGAATAGTGAGAGAACCGAATGAAATATTTTATGAATATTCTCTACTTTTGCGAATATACTGCGACTGAAGAGCTATTTCGCAGTTATAACCCTATGTACATTTGGGTGGTTGCAGCACCAAATCAGTGTGTTTGTTTTATCGTTGTCATGTCACCCGTACTGGAAAGTTGCGAACTAGCGCCATATATCAGTGCATGAAACAGGCGAGAGCTACGTATGAGCCATGGCGTCCGAGGTCAGACATAACGGTTGTGTTTGCTGAATCTCTCTTAGGCCATGCATCAGGATCATGAACAACGTCAAGGGAATGGGCCACACAGTGGCGCTGAGCAGTGCATTCCGCGCATACCGATCGCGGCACCATGGTGCACGGCGTGTATGGTCCCCGTTTGTCGAATAGTCGTGTAAGAAAAATACGACCAGCCTTATTCGACCTTAGACCCAGTTATTCGAAAAGTATTCGAAAACATGAACGCATATTTGATTCGTATCAAAAAATTTTGAACTTGCACTATTTGATTCGTTTGAATAATCCAAAAGGAGGATATCTGATTTGGCAGTCGAAATTTTCGAATATACGCGCATTCCCAAAAAACTTTTGCAGAGACTCTTGTGGCAGCGTCTTCACCTTCAGCCGCCAACCGCGCCTCTCTCAGAACAGGCATAGCATTTATTCACGGTCAAGTGACGGTCATGTACACGTGTTTCACACAATATGACAACTTCGTTATCCTCAGCTGGGTGTGAGTGCCCGTAGTGCGCCGCCAAATGCTTCGAAACGACTCTCAAACACTCTTTGTCAGTATGTACAAATAAATGGGCGTAACTCACGTTGGTAAGATTGAAACCACCACTTGGGAATGCCACTCGGAAGCTCTGTGCGGGTCTGTTTAGGAGTCATAAATAGGTTCAAGGATAGGCACCGTCAGTAATCTTACATTGAGCGGACACCTTCAATAAACGTGACGAAACATAAGAAATATTTTTCACTGTCGTGAAAAACCTAAGATTTTTACCTTAGTGAAAAATAAGCGGCAATATCCGTGGTACGCTTTCATTACCCCCCTGGTGAAATGCAGGCGCGCTGTTGATTGTTTTCTTCTCATACATAGGCAAGGGTGAATACAAGGAAGTTGGTCCGTGAAGGAAATCTTGACGAGCTTGTTTCTCGGCATCACTTGCAAGCACCCAGCGGTGACGTAGCGAGGACGACATGTCTCTTTAGCATAGTCGCCAGTTACAGGCCTACAGAAGCAAGCTTATTCTTCATTTCATTTACTTTCCGAGTGTGGCACGCATCCCAGGCTCTGTCGCTGTGGCGAATGGTAAGGACCAGGAAGCAAGCGTGACCACAACCATATTTGCACACATTTTATGCCCGCGACAATACAATCACACAAACAAAAACTATCACATCCGATTATAGAAACGCGTGCACTACAAGCATGACTGAGCGCGAAAGGAAGCACATGCCAGGGAGGCTACGAATTTGTTCTCGAACGCAAGAGCGAACCCATCTTGAAGAAAGATGTGTTCCATAATAAAGCATAAAAAAACTACTAATGATTTCAAGGCGCAGATTTCGCATTCCTAAAAGGCTGATAATTTTTCTCGTGTTTATGTTTTTCTATATAAATCGTTACTGACCTTCCTGTGCTTTGCTGCATACGTGATTAGAGTCGGTTTTTAGTAAGCCTATGGTTGTTAATGTCGCACTAATTTAAGCAAGCTATTATACGAGCAATTGTAATTTGCATAAACTTCAACGATCTTTACAGGAGTTTGAAAGGGAACAGGTATTGAGGCTATCTGTTGCTGCAGCAATCGCTGAGGTGGGCAAAGTTGCTGCGACGAGCCTATTCTTTCAATCTTATCTTTCACGTCTGTTCAGCTCCCTTCACTCTGTACGCGGCATTCATAGTGGCCTAGTTTGAATGTAGTTTTATTGTGGTGTGTACAGATGGATCTAGTCGTTATTATATATAAAGGCATAGTCATTAAATGCATCATTCCTGCATTAAACCCCTAATTTAAAAAGCACATGCATTAAAACCCTCATTTACCCACCATACAGCTCAGAGCACTATCGCACGCAGCTATGTTTATTCGTAGTTTCTCAACCAAGCCCCGTGATGAAGAGAGCACTCAAAACAGATTCTTTCTATGTTTTCTGCAGTTTTTACGATGTCAGTTATGTTGCTCTGCTTTTGCAGTCTCCAACTGATGTCTAAATGCGTGGCTGATTTCTGGTTTTGAACTTCTTACACATACTAATATGACTGTGTAACATTACCGCCCTAATCAGGTGCACAGACCAGGAACAAACAATGCCTCGAACCTCCTGACATGGAAAACTGCACTATTGTCTTGTGGAAGTGGAGCTTCAAGAGTGGGCCTAATGAATGTGGAACAAACTTCGTCTGCTCTAAGCACCCAAACAGCTTTCTGTCAAAAGAAGAGTGTATGAAGACTTGCCCACCGAGTAAGTGTTCTTTTCAGTAAAATATAAATTAGATAATTGATTGAACTTGCAAAACTGAATAGTATCTTTTAATCTGAGTAAAGTCGCCCCTTCTGCTCTTTATTTTTTTGCGCTAGCGTTAAGCTACCCATGTGTACAGCTTTGTACTGCTTTCTAAACCGTAAAATTCCCGTTTCCGTCTTTTGATAATGCTTCGGCTATCGGAATGAAACGTGGAAGCTAATTCCTTTTCAGAGCTTATAGAGGCTGTTGTGAGGGATTTCCGACGATGAATGAGACATCGATGGATATGTCTACATGAGCAATAGGGCATGCGGGTTGTTCCGAGTATGACCCCCTTTCTCAAACTTATGCTTCACCAACACAAAAGTGGTGAACCCAGTTCCGCGGCATTCAGTCTGTACGGCTCGTGAAACATCCGTAAACTGCGATCGAGCAAAACCTGAAAATCTCTCGAGGCACTTAAATGCCTCGGCGGCACTTGCGCGGACGCTGCCAAATATCACAACATGCACTGCATTGTGAACTTGGGAGGACCTTGATAGTGCCCTTTGCCGTGTCCATTTATGCAAGCCGGCTCTCAAAATGCAATCATGAACTCGGGTGACTCCAGCGCGCAGGCTTAATTTGTAACAGTATCGTAAGCATATTAGAAATAAAGAATGTTAATGGCGAAGACCAATATCTACACCTTGTGCAAAGACGGAATGCAGAAACCGCAAGCAGCCATTGTCTGCTTTGGCTCCGCGCGAATCTTAATCTTTATGCCCCTAAGTGCAGTTGCTAAAGTTAGCTAAATAATGATAAACGGCAGAGTCTGATATGTGCGATTCCTGACGCTGCGTCCTCGTCGGTGGGAGCAGCCAAGACATCGAGGGGTGCCGCCTTTAAGCAATGTGATCCAAATGACATTTTTCCGAATACTTATGGACGGTCACATGTTCATACCATGCTTTCATAACGGTATAGCTGCACGTCCTGTATTAGCGGTGCATGTGCCCGGCATGTCGGCTGACTGTTAAATTGGGTGGCGGGCCAAATAGCTGAGGACGATGATGCGACCGAGCGTACTGCACAATGCTCAATATCTTAGTGAGATGCTGAGCAAGCGTCTCTTAAATACTGTCCGTCCCAAACAAGGCCAACGTCGGAATTTTCTGCGTCCATAACTGTTTAGAAAGGCCGAGAGTCCATCGCGGTGGCGCACAGTGGTTCCAAAATTCGTCTTCTAATCAGGAGGAATAAGTTCTATCCCCAATACCACTAGCTTGCGATGTGTATAAGCTTACGCCTAAACTGTGGCTTCTTTTCTTTTGGTAATTGCTTGCAAAATAAGTCTTGGGTCTCATTTTTCGCAGCCAAAATATGCCTTGTTTCATGACACTCTTGGGACAAACCTGCGTTTTTGGCAGTTAATATCCGTCATCATTATTAGCAGGGAGCTAGTGAACGAGAGAAAAAAACCTGCATCATGCATCAAAAACTGGCTTACGCATAAACGAAGCACTTGAATAACGCACCCCTTTAGGACCTCTCGGAGCACACTTAAGAGATAAGCGTCGAACTTAAATTCGAGAACACGTAAATTGCATGTTTTGGGATATAGAAATAGGAATCCAGTTTTAATAAGTATCTGAATGTTAAATAAGCTCTATATATGAGGGCAACTAAGTAACGAGATGCAAGGAAATTTTCGCATCAGAGGTCGTTCATTATTTTAAAATTCTCTGCATACAACTATGCAAATTGCACAGTCGAGGTATATATTTAGGGCCTGCTATTCCTAACATTTAACTGCTTTTTGACACATTTGTTAAAAATAGTTCTTTTTCTAGCAGGGCTAACTGTAAGAAATAAAAGTTAGCTTAATAAATGATATTTTTCAAAAGATCAACCAATGCCAACGCAAGCCAATGTTTCCAAATGGGAAAAATTGCTATGTATAATAATTCTTATTTCTAGGGGTAAATGTAGCGAATTAAAAATCATTACTTAAATGTGCCCGGACGTAATAGTGCAAAAAGCCATTGCATTGCCAATGCTTCCATGAGGGGCGTTTCTAAATGGGCACAAGAATTAGCCGGTTATACTTTCAAAATAATTTACTAGTATTTAGGAATGGAAGTTTCTTTTTTTTCCGAGAATTTGAGGAATAAAAATACCGTTTTCTTGCGAAAATACTCCCGAACGACTTCTAGAGCAGCTCCAGGATAATAGGACACATGCAATCTCGAGCAAAGAACTGTTTAGAAAATTATGAGTACTAAATATGTGACAACTTTAGAATAGCGAAGACGCGATGAAATAATCTCGTCCATGAGTGATCTTGGCCACGGGGAATTCAGGGGCAATTCTCAATGTGATGGGGGGTTTTGTTATTCTCAAGCTCACACAGCTGACACACTCTTGGAGCCTGTAAGAGCCAGATCACTATTCCTTCCCCGTCACTTTGATTTCAGAGTCTTTTATTTTATGTTTTGTGGCAACTTTTATTATCGAAACACCTGGGATCGTATATGATTCAGCGCTTGAAGAACATGTCCGTTTGCAACCGAGAACATGCTGAGATAAAGTGTCGCAAGACCTGTAGGCTGTAGTAGCCGTAATGGTGGAAGATTAGTGTCCCCATGTTCATACTCGAGCGTAAGACCACGTTGGTTTTAACCGATTATTAAGTGGTGAATTAGATAAAGATATCGCAGCTGCGTTTGATATAGAATCTTCGAGTGCTGCCCTGTCGATCCATCTTACTAGAGCAGTATTCTCTTACTACGGCTGAAAGCGATGCCACTGAGGCAGCCTTACGGAAGCCGAGCTCTTGTGCGGTTCAAATTGCAGTCATTCAGACGGATTCGAATTCTGCCTTTTAAAGGTTAGAGCCTTACGGAAGCCGAGCTCTTGAATTGAATTGGCATTTGGGGGAAGGAAGTGGCGCAGTACCTCTATCATATAACGGCGGACACCTGAACGGTGCCGTAAGGGAAGGGATAAAAGAGGGAGTGAAAGAAGAAAGGACGAAATAGGTGTCTTAATGGAGGGCTCCGGAATAATTTCGACCACCTGGTGATTAATAACGTTCACTGACATCGCACAGCACACGGGCACCTTTGCTTTTCACATCCACCGAAACACAGCGGTGATTAAAACGAACGCGTTTGTGGCAGACGCGGACTGTGGCTATGCGTCACTTTCCTATTGGGCAACTTACTCTATCCTTCCGTTGTGTTGGGACAAAGCTTCCAAGGAAGAATCGACACCCTTGCAGAGGTTCAGCACGTGACACGGAAGGAATCTGTTTGCTTTGCTTGCGTCCGGGAAAGCTCTAGTTCTTTTATGATACCAGGAATATGCTAAAGGTGGGGACAAGGCAATAATACTTAAGTTGGTTCCTGCGGTAAGTATTGATAAGCCTCTACTGCATCGAGTCTCTGTGGTGAATATTAGTTGCACATGATTTCTGAACACGAACGCTGATGGCGTCACGTGTGCAGCTAGTGCTCAAAGACTACTTTGGTTTGATGAAAAGCCAAACATAAGCAAGATCTTAAGAGGCGATGTGTTACTATAGAACAAAATGCAGCACAGAGATGCGGCGCAAGGCTGTGTCACATCAGGTAAGATTCTAAATTTCTCGTGGTGTGCAGAAGCGCGTAGGATCTTCGAAGCATGCACATCGTATCTTCAGACAGCGCTCAGAAAGCCGAGCACTTTTTTACCCGTCGGCTTGCTCCACGCTGATTCGTAGCGCCGCTATGAAATAATAACGACGCACGCTATAATTCCAACCAGAGATCGAGGTAGAGAGAAAGCACTCCATTGGCAACATTTATGTGAGCTGATAATTTTAACTGGGCTTACCACGCGACCAGTGATTACAATCATCAAAGGAATCCAGTCGGCAGCTGCACTTGGCTGCCTCTTGCCTTCACGGCCTTGTGGCGAAATCCAAGCGAAAAACTCAAATATCAGGCATGATATATCATTACAGGACGAAATTACTAAAACAAACTGCGTATGCTGCTGAGAAAAGTCACTACAGCATGAAGCAATGGATCTGCTTCTTGATCTTCGCTCTCGCTTTCAACGTTTTTTCAACTATATATCTTAGGTATTGACAGGTTGAGGTTACGAACATGAAGCCTCTGCATAAACATGCGTACATAGAGTACTTGAGAACGTTAAGTTCAATGTCGCACGCATCCTTATTTTTCCTAAGAGACGCTTCACTGTGAGTTCCTTGCCGTTCGCATTTTGCATGCCTTATTGCGACCGTTTTTAGTCAAGCGGCGCGCTTGAAGCACTACCGGTGGCCGAAAGCAGTCAAAAACACATTCCGAGGCTTAAAAATGCAAATAAAACGATTGCCGCATCTTGTTAAGCGCCTTCCTCGACTACTCGACGGCAAGGTCGAAGGCAGCCCAACCATTTCCATTTATTTTTCGGACAACAATACATGGTGTCCGCGGGGAGAGGCTAAAGGAGACCAGGATGTCTCCTGACGAGGCCAAACACCCGCATTACACGTCGGTGCAGATGGTGCGGAGTAACATATGAGAACAGTGGTACACCAAACACGGCGAGACAGGAATTCAAAATAAGCAATTACACAAGCACTGGTCAGGTAGAAAATAATACTGAAGAGGTTATCAACAATGAGCAATAGTAAGTGGCGTACAAAAGAAAAACACATACACACAGTACAGTAGGAATAACAATGAAATGCAGCAGGTATGCATAATAAAATTTCACACGGGGGTGTTCAAAAGATGCCTCATTTTCTTCTTGAATTGAACCGTGCCAGCTTCCCCGAATTACTCGGCGCCAGCACAGCCGCCGCCGGATGCGGTGCGTCAGTAGCGCCGCCAGGCCATTGCAAAGCCTATTACAAATATTCTGCTTTGTCTTCCTTTCCATATTTCGTCCTTGGTTGAAAAGCCGCGGCGCCTTTCTTATTGTCCAGATGCGCCACCTAACGCAAAGAGTCATCAATAAAAGAAAATCGAACGAATAGAAATAACCTATTATAGTGCACCATGTCACTATTTTACAAACAACATTACATTTTATATGCAGCTCCGTATATACTTGTAGAAAATAAAAATCGAGCATATACAGTGGCAAAAGAACTTATTTGGCTTTGTATGGGCCTGGGCTCACCTTGTATCAGAATATTGTTATGAGTGAAGTGAGACAAAGTCATCAACAAATGAACAAAACAATTTTACAAAGAATAGTTCTACCAATAAAGCGGACAGAAATTGGAAAATTGAAAAATTGCGAGATTCTGCTACGGAAATGTTGAAGGTAGTGGTTCATTCTGATATGTAGTAAGATCTTTCCTTCAAAATGTTTCTATCGATCGCATCGAAGAGTTACAACTTGCGTAAAAAAAGTGGGAAATGCTTTTGTTGATTGCAGAAATGTTAACAGAAAAAAATGCAAGACTGCCGTCATGTGATCTGCGGATTTATTGATTGTTACATGAAAATCTTACATTATATGAAAAAAATGGCGTTCATAAACGGCTTCCCGCTCAAGAATGTTTATTCTCATAATTGTCGAGTATGGTGTGTCGTGAGAAAATATGGACCATCTGTAGACATGCCCCGATGATAAGCAGCAATAGTGATTTCAAAAGAGCACGGTGTTATTTGCACGCAGTACCTGGAAAGAAGCCAAAACCACGAAAAAAAGACTGTACGTACTGGATCCTCCATGGCGACGATTGTTACAAGTACACCTTCTCTACATACTATGACCGTCACGGAAAACTGCATTGGGGCATGCTTTACACCGGCTGCCAAGAATTCCGCAATAAACGGTATTTCTATGACCTCCGGACGAGGAAATGCCATGGTAAGATACCAATTTCAAGGATACCTAACTCTAAGACGTGTTTTGTCAACTGCGCGCGAACTCTCTTTACTCATCTGGTTCAGAAAGCTGCAGCAGCATACCTGCGCTCTCGATTCAGTACTACTGAAGTTAATACATGAAGTTAATACTTGAAGTTAACAAGAACTTCTTTCACATGTAGTTAGGAGCAGCTGATGCAGCACAAGAAATTAGAACGTGTACACATATCTGCTCTCTACATGATTTGTCATAACTGTGCAGTGCAGAAGTAATTCCTATGAGGATAGTTCCCGAAGCTCACAAAAAATGATGCAGCCGTATTGCTCGCATAGCAATACGCGTATTAAGCAAAATGCGCATTTAACTCGCACGAGAAGTATTGTGCTCGTTGCAATGGCCGAAAATTTCTTGCAAAAATGCGATTTTCATCGAAGTTTCAGTTAGAAGAGCATGTATTAGAGAGGTAAAGAGATAGAAAACAGCAGCTCCAAAACGCTTTGTTTAGTATAACGCAATAGCGAATATGTGGAAAGCTGGAGTTTATCGCAAGCAGAGATTGTGGTCATGTTGCTTTTTCTTTCGCTTTTGCCACGCACTATAAGCTTATATAAAAACGTAGGCACAACGTTATGTGTTTGCTTCAAAAATAATTTATGCTATTGATTATAACGCATTTCGTTATGGTCACAACGGCGCATATCAATAATGACGTAGAAAACACTCCAATTTATCGTGCGTTAAACATTGGTAACCCCCGGAATAATGAACACGAAAACTAGAACAAAAACAAGATTACACGAAGAAAATCATCCGACCACTTTATGCCCCTGGACCAGCATGAAAGGCCTCTGAGTGATCTGCTTCCTCAATTTTGCCTTGAGGCCAGCAGTTCTTTTAGGAGTGCATGACAAGAACTAAAAGAAGTTGGACATTTGCAATAACTGAACAAAAATATTTCTGTACACCTCTGCATAGCGAAAGCTAATCAATATAAACAACGCTGGAACAGCTAGCAAGAAAGAAAAAACCGCCCGTAGTATTGTTGCCGTGTGGACAGTTTTCGAGCTGCGAAAACAATCGTTTCAGTTTCGCTCTCGGTTATTTTTCCAATTCCTCCAGTCCTTCGTATCGTGCTATTGCTTCACTGCGTGTGTTCGATTGTTTCGCTGCGCTCCCCTGCTTCAGTGTTCACTTGCAGACATATTGCGCTATTGTAAACTGCAGCGTACAGGGTACAGGTAGAGCGCGCCCGCTGGTACAGCTCGCTGATTGTGCAAGCCGTACGCTGCTGTCCTCTCGTTTCTGCCCTTGAAAGAGTGGAAAAGAAATCGGTTTCTACCAATGGTGAGGAGGCAAAAATGAGAAGAGGATGGAATACCGGCTCACTAACAACTGTAGATTTTTCGTCAGCATATCTCAGAAGACGAAACCACCTCAAACGGTTACAAATGACGAATAAAAATAAAAAAACAATAAGGTGCGCAACATCTACACGAAACGACAATTGCAGCCAGAAGTCGAGCCGTAAATAAAAGCTCTCCAAATATTTATTCCTCCAAAAGGTTGAACACCATAAAAGCTGATAGAAGTGTATCGACCTGAGAAAGCGATTTGCTATGCTTCTGCTAAACATTTTTCACTCTTGTTTCTGGCACACCCAGCACCTTATGAGGAACACAAGCCCAGATTGCACTCGCGCCTTTTGTGATGCGTATTGAGGTGCATATCGAACTGAAAAGAAGCACGTCCGCGTAGTCTCTCGCTCTCTCCTTCTTACACACTTTGTGGTCCGCAACTTAGTGGAAAAGTGGAATAACTGCAATAGCACACATCCTGTCTCTTTCCTATACCAATTTAGTTTCAGATGTGATTGAGGGTGGACCAGCCATCAGAGCATTAAAAACTAAGAACTGGTTTCAACGTTTGTATGAGAATTGACCTGAGAAAATATTATAAATCTTTATGTGCCTTCTGTTACCCGAGTCGTTTGGTGATTTATTTCGGCTGCAAATGACATTAAGTTCCACAAATAGGGAGGTGGGTTAACGCGGCGTCACACAAACACACATTTCTCAAGTTACTCGTCGGTCCGCTCCTCGAACCGGCCTGCTAAAGCAGAGAGTGGCCTGCGGATTTATCTCCGCAGCACAACGGCTCCGCAGTGTATCGCTTTATCCATTCATCAAAGAAAAGTCAGAACTTCCACGCACTTCCGCCACTCCTTTTTACTGACTCTACGTTGCTAATCGTAGATAAACAAAATCAGCTTTATTAGTACTAAAAGAAGGAATGATACAAAACATGGACGACAGTCATTTACACTTTCTGTGTTACCATAGAGTTTAGTAAAACCTTCAACTGCCTAAACAATAACATTCTCCTTGGCAAGCTGTGTTCATGCCGTATTCGTGGAGAAATCCTAATTATGCTTTAATCGTACCTAAATGACAGAAGACAGCCGTCATCTGTAGTTAGCCAACAATATTCCTCGGTGACCACTGTTTGCAGCTTGCCGCAGGGAAGTGTATTGGGTCACGTCTTTTTTTTAATCTGTACGCAAACAATTAAGTAGGAATCGATGCAGCAGTTGAACTTTTCATTTACGCTGATGACAATGCCATCCGAATTATCGACAGTGACCAAAACATTGTAATGCTAAAACGTAACGAAATAAGCGCTAAACTGTATGCGCGGTCGAAGTCTAATTTCCCTAAATAGAATACAAACAAAACCAAGGGTTATTATTTGGAGCCAGAATTGAAGTATTTCAAACAAACAATACAGAAGGTTGTTTGTCCCAACCAATAAAACTTGTCAAAGAATATGAAAATCTAAGTGTAAAGTTTTGCAGCGATTTGAGCTGGAACGTTCATGTTGGTAACATTTGCAAAAAGTTTCCTGTCGTTGCTGGTGCGATATATCGTTGTCGAATGCTACCGTCTGTAAAAGCTAAGTTACCAAGTGTATTATGCCTTATTAAAGCGAAAGCTTTACCAGGCTATGTCGACAAGGTCGTGTCCGCAAAACGTGGAACTTAGAAAAGATAGCGCCAAACGAATGATTGTAATCGAAAGAGGACGATGTCGAGGATGCTGCGCAAAAAAATTATGTCGATAGAGCGATTAGTTAATTAATTAGAGCCAAAAATGTGGGAAAAGTGGGCGGAGCGAGAGCAACGTGTAGCGCCAAATTTGAAAAACCGGAAGTGAGGGTGGAACAAATGCGTGGCGCTAAATTTGAAAACGAAGCGTTGCGCCAAGTTTGAAAACTCAATATGGGCAAATGATGGAACTTTATTAAGTAAGACAATTAATTGTGTTGATTGGGAAATTGGATGAAATTACATAAGTGCTTAATCGAGTAAATGTGAGGAGAAGGGAGAAGTGAAGCAAAGAGAGGCGACGAGTGAAGCAAATAGAGGCAAAGAGAGGAAGAGAGGAGCAAAGAGTGTCGATTAGGCGTCAATGCTTTCGCATTCCTCCAATGCGGGTTACCGCCGTGACCTCAAATGTTTTTTTTTTTCATTCACGTAAACTCGTTCCACCCTAATGCGGGGTAGTACAACATAAACAAGCAAACGCAAATAGTGTCTATCAAGACTAAATATTGCGCAAAAGCGAACATAAATCCCTGCCCAACTAGTACCGATAGTTTGAACTAAAATTTTAGCCGAATTCACTGGTTTTATAAGTATCGCATATTGCATTTTTTTTGTTTGTTCAAAACAGTTTTAACGTTTTTTAGGACGCATATCTTTATTGTCACGCCATGAAAACAGCGTTTCTAAGCGTAATATCGACCCTTGGTTCGATCCTAGTTTTCGCATCAATTGCTATTTCTAAAGCACAATACTTTTGTCACATTAAATCAGTATTAAATAAAAGTTATTTTTCTCGCAAAACGCTAAAGCGTTATTTCGGTTACCTGTAATTGCCTTCAACATAGTACTTCATCTCTTGTATAGCAAAAATATTTTTGACATTTCTTTTTGGTTTACATCTCTGTGAATAATGTGTTCTTCTGTGTACCCTTTGCATTTATGTATATATCTTTAATACAGCTTGCTTGACCTTGTATTGATTCTCACATAAGAATGTATCACCTGCACGACTAGGTGGGTTCTATTGTATATTTTACATTTTTCTGTATGTGCTAACGTCGCTGCTCTGTAAAATGTCTCCGGGACTCATACAAGGCCTAGTTCAAGGTTCTGAGCAGGACGACGTTGCATGGTACAACTGGAGGAGTTACCTGAATCGAATTAAATTGCGTCACTGATGCAGCATGACCGTAAATGGCTACATGGCTTTACGAAGCAAAAGTGACTGACTGCATCGCTGTGTCCACCCCTCTGGCTTTTAAATCCAGTCACTGGAGATACAAATCGCGGCACCGAAGTTTATGAGGCAACATTTTTCCGAACCTGCTTCAACGGAGCAGTCAAAGGCAGCGCTCGATTATAAACGCATGGTGTCATCGTCAGTGGAAATGTTTTTCTGCGTGCTCGTGCTTGTAAATAATGTGAACAAAGTCACAGCGCACGTAACTGAGGAATTATTACATAGGTACCTCAACATACTGACACTATGAGATTTGTTTAAAAAGTTTTTGCACAATATATCTTGAGATGCCATAACAATTCATTCTGGCCGGGATGCTGTTGTCTTCTAAGACATATTCATTTGGGTCTAGTGCTGCTTCTTTTTCTCGGGAATAGCAGGGTCAAGGTCGCTATGCTATTAGTTATGGTTTCGCGGTCTGTTACCTCTGGCAATCTCAATATCAAGATTATGATCAAACATCTTAGACAAACAGCTTTTTATGAATATTAAGGAAGCCCTAGTCATAAACTTAGTGGTTTGAAATGCTTTTATTATTGCGCAAAAAATATCTACGTTCTATAGAAGAAAGTTAAGGGAGCCGTTATGCTTTGAAACCTACCACACCACCAGGCCACAAGATCAGAAAATGCTACGGTGAAAAATATTTTGTTTACAATTACAAGATAGAAGATTCAGTCAATAAATAAAAGTCAGTTGAAGTAGTATCTCCATCAAAGGCATTTCTGAAGCAAATGGATTGGATTGTTTCTGAGTGAAAGTACTTGCTTTATTGTCTGGGCTGCTTCATTCTGCTATTTTTCTTTGGTTAAATTTTGTTAACACAAATACGAAGGATTCGTGTTATTATATTTTCCAAAATTTTATTCAGAGTTGGCGCATCTTGTTTCTTGTGGTACCTTTACTCCCCAGTATGCATTGCACAGTTTTACTTTCCATTTCGGTATATTATATTTTAGTACTAGTGCACTTTAATGAAATGCAACAGTGCGCATTAATGCAATGTCTTATCTTTTTCAGAAATAACCAAGAAGCCAAAACCTAGACAAGAATAAGAAAGGCCTTGTTCAGTTCTGCATATTTTTGTTTCAAGAATAACGAAATGAATAATGAGCATTGCATATTCGACAGCATTTTTGGATGTGCACAATGTGTGCAAGGAATGTTCAGTAAGTTCTGCCTCATGTCCTGCGACTGGTTTGATAAATAAATGTCAGGTATCTATGTTCACATGTAGGTCTAGATTATTTTTTCCCTAGGACAGTATCAGTTTTCCGAATTGTAAGCAGTAAGGGGTTTTTTATTGAAATAATATTAAAAAGGAGGGAAAAGATTTTTCCTAGCCCCGGCGTCTGCCATCGATACTTAAATACCTGAGCTGGGGCAGCAGAAATAAAGGATAGCAGGCAGAATGGAGAAATTAAAAGAAAGATCTGAAGGGACATTTAGCGAGAAATACACTTACACTAGGGTCCTCATATAAGATGGGACAAGCAAAAGAGGCTGGGTTTATTCTACCCTAACGGCATGAAAAAAGTATTGCACCGCTATTGGAATTTCATAAGCGATCATTAGAAAGGTAGGTATAGTGGTTAGCATAGCTGCCTTCCCGATGATCGCTGATGCAATTCCTATAGCGGCGCAATACTTCTTTGATGCCCTTAGAGTAGAATAAAGCTATCCTCTTTTGCTTGTCCCATCTTACATGAGGACCCTAGTCTTAGTGCATTTCTCGCTAATTGCAAAGGTACAAGACTGCCACAAGCATCAAATGAAATGGCAACTAGAAATTAATATCCGAACACAAAGACACCAATATATTGCCTGCTCTGATGACAACAAGGCGCAGGTAATCAACACTTCTAAAACGTAGCCTTCCCGAATTTGATGTGATTTAAATTACCGTTAATACTTAGCTTTCCCTACTCAATATATTACCCCTTTGATGTTCATGATTATATCATCTTGTTCCCGTTTCGTTTGACGCTGATAGTACATGAGGATTACTCGGTTTACTTTGGAATGAGAACACCACGATTACAGGACGCTGTTTTGCGTGGTTCACTGCTAACTTTTCTTTTTCCAGTTTTGAAATAAGAGATGCCTGCCTAGCCTCTACCTGTATGTATATATATATATATATATATATATATATATATATATATATATATATATATATATATATATATATATATATATATATATATATATATATATATATATATATATATATATATATATATATATATATATAATCGAGCCCACTTTTAATAACCGCAGTCATAACGAAGGCTCGGTTGTTACGAACGAGGGTGGCACTACCGTCAAAATACGTATTAAGGCTATGGCTCTACAACTCAAATAAATAAAACCGACAACCAAGACCGCACCCCTCGGTTATAGTGAACGAGGCGGCCTCGTAAGTTCCCCCCCCCCCCCCCCCGCCGCAGAATATCGTGTGCTTCCCTGAGGGCTGATACCGAGGAGGGACTCTCAGGTGCCATGATCGCCCTCAAAGAAAACCTCCGGCCACCGAAAAACTTCCGGGTCTTATTACTAACATTCATAGAGAAATTATGATTGCATTTAGGTTGCCTACTGTGGTGTCTACAATGACTGTCTGGGTAATTCGATTAAGTTTTGTGTGATTTCTTCAATTTAACTTCTTTTCGCGTGGACACTACAACTCTCAGCTACGTTCCTCAACTGTATTCTGCCAATGCAGGCCTGAGGTGTGATGGAATGGAGCACTGATCTCACGACAGAAATTTGTGACAGAAATTTGAAGGCGTTTTGGCAATTTGGGAGGTTGGTCAACTTCGTAATTTTAGTGGTCCTTAGATTGTGAAATCTTGCGGCGTCCTGAAATTGGTGCACTGCGGGTAACGTGATGTTGATGAGGTCATGAGGCTATCGGCCAATGGGGGATTTCCTTGAAAGAAAAGCCGCAAGTTAATTTTGAGACGACGACTGGATTGATCTCGAATTAAAAATAGCTAAAAAAGAGATGACTTTGAAACTAGAATAAAACGCCGTCGTGCGCGTCTCGACAAGCTAAGTAGTTCAACGGTACGTGCGTTTGCGCCTGCTTGGCAGTTCGTTTTAATATGAAACAGAAGTGTCTTAAGTATAAGATAGGAGCACCGTTTAGCGAGAAACTACTGCGAGGGCCTTTAATTGGGCTAGTTGGTTTGGGAGTCAACGCAAAGCTAGGAACAGAACAGGAGGGAAACAACCAGGCACACGCTACTGCCCATGGCCGTGTCCGACTAAAGGGCCAGTTCGCGAGGTTTGAATATCATTCATGAGCTATGCTGTTCTGCCGCCCCCCCCCCCCGCCCCTGGTCACGCGGTGTGCGTTGCCTTCGCAGGCCCGCGTAGGCAGCAGAGCGTCTGCGTCAGTCATGCAAATGGCTTGAGCACTGTGTGCCAACCTATGAAAACTGAAATCGGACAGCGGCCCACCGGTTTCTGGGTAAAGTGATAGCTCCGATTTTATTTTATATCTGCGCGGCTGTTTTTCTGCTCACATGTTACTGAAACTAGCAGCTGCGGCTAGGTGACACTTTATTTCGAGCACGATGCGCTTGCTCGAGCGCTTTACACAATTGTGACGATGACTGTGTGGTCTTTACTTAGCTTAGTTGCTGCATGCTTGCAACATTATCGACGATCGAGGACGAAAATGCCTACTTACAACCAGCGTTCATGAACGCCTTAATCGCTATTTGTATTAATGCGTCCCTAAAGCGGCTATTCCGCAGAAAGGGTATCGGCCAGAAGCACATGATTACTGTGGAGAGCTTAGAAAGCGGTTTGAGAGGTTCTGCTTTAAAGGTACAGACATGCAGAACGGAATGTTTGGAGAAATAAACGCCACTTTTGTCTGGCTTTGTTTTGGCTGTAAAATGGCAAGTACACTTGCAGTAAAGCTCGGATACAACGAACGCAATAAACACGACTCTCGTGTTCGTTATAACGGGGCTTGAGTGTATCGTTGCTGGTGGGGAATTCGCAAAAAAGTAATGCGCTATTATAAATTGAGAGCTCAAGCATTCATTTCAATGTGCAGTGTTCGTTTATTAATTTGTATTCATAAAATCCCAGCTCAGGAGAGCACAACTGATAAAGAGGCCGCGCGCATATATTTGTGAACCGTAGCTTAGACAACATTGAGATTGAAGAACTCCCGCGCCTCACACTGCACGGAAAAGCCACGAGAAAGCATCACAAAAATTGGCAGTGCCTTAGCTCGGCTATGCCAAGAATATACATAGCGAAACCTAAAGCATAGCTTGGTTAGCCTTGGTTAATCTTTTATACAGCGCCGCAACAGCTGCTATCTGCCCGGCTGCCCACACCGACGCTGCGGCGCGCGGCTTTTCCTCTGACGTCACGTCAGATAGAGAGGAGGTGACGCTTTGGCTGGTCATGTGGTTCGTCACGCGGTTGGCCACGTGACAAGTCACGTGGTTGGTCACGTGGTACGGTGCGAGCACGGTGGGACTGCGAGTACCGCCAAACAGCGAGTTCATGGCCAATGTAGCTTTTGCTACAAAAAAAAAAAGTTCGTAAGGCCCCCGACGGATCCTAGAAGTTCAAGATTGCACACAGGTCATAGCGAAATGCTGTTCGGAGCTAGGGGATATCACAAGCACAACAGCATATACCTTGGCTACGTGACATCCAACGAAGAAGTCGTTGACAAGCCTCACCTGTACACTAAATCCATCTTGGCAAAATTAACGGATTCTTTTGAAAGCAACAGTGATGCTACGTTTGCGTATTTTCCAATTATGGGAGAAACAGTAGTGGAGCCTGAGCAGTCCTAATCTTTCGTCTTTACCCCAATTTAATTTGTCTAAGAAGGCCGTACATAGAAGGAGACTGCTGACCAACGAAAATATGCTTGCATTGTAATGTGATCCTGACCGTATTGGATACGTTGACTATGTGGGCTAGTCAATGGGACTTCTTGTAGCGCAAGTGGGCACTAGAGCGTCGTGGCGGTGATATCTTCTGACGGCAAGTCAGCTGATTCAGCTGACCTGTAAGCTGAGCTACCATTCCCACAATTAGTCATATTTATTAGAGCAATGGTGTAATGAAACAGCTCTTTACAAGGCCAGACGAGGTAACAAATCATTGGATGCGCCCGCGGAGCCGGCTCCGTGCTGGCGAGCGCTATGTGTCGTCTGCTCCAGCACGCGAAGTATTCATCTACGGTCGGAAAAAAAAAGGAATTTGTATAATAAGCGCTGTGAAAGGTTCTGACTGCTCAGAGCAATGTGCTTAATACCGGGAACAGGGATATATCACAAATGACGCCATATTATTTGATTGAGGTCTCGAATATTTAAGGGCTTGTGAAGCTGCTTCGAAGCAACGCCAGAGGAATTGTTGGAGAGTAAATCCCGCTGAACATGTGCTGCCCCCAGCGGCGGCACTGTCTCCCTGTCACACTAAGTGGACACCCTCTCGCCACAGCGAGGCTGCACGGTCGGAGCCTCTATGCAATTACACAGTCTATCCACACTGAGAGCGTCTATCAATGCGGTGCCTCTATCTAACCAGAAGGCCCCGAGAAAGTAAATAATTTTGATCGTGCAATCTTCCTAATTTCTCTGCAGAAATATTCAGAAAATGAGAGACGATCAATTGTAGGATGGTGGCTGGTAGGTGCGTGTAGGCGCCCCTTTTTTGTCACACAGCTTATTGATAATTATGCTGCACATTCAGGTTTGAAAGTACTGCCTAGTACGAGAAACATGTCTTCAGAGTTTGTGCGCAAACTTCATATAGTATATACATCGTAGCGCACTAAAACGAGAACAGCAGACGTCAAGGCAAAACAAGCGCTAACTTAGAATAACTATGGATTAAAAAAAAGTTATGTTTATTTGAAAGCCTGGAATATCATGCTCGCCCATTCTTGGAATTCTTTTCAGGACAGATGAGCACACTGTGTTGGGCATATTAGAGCCATAATTGCCGCTGCGCCATGTAACCAAAATTACTACGACTGCTACTACTAATATTACTAAGTCTTCAAGTACTGTGACCACTACTACTAGTATTATTACTACAAATACTACTACTCCTCGTCCTCCTCCTACTTCGACTACCACTACTACTTCTACTGCTACTACTACAAAAACAACAACAAAAACTACTACTACTACTATTACTACTACTTCTACTACTGCTACGTGTTAATTTGTGTAAATGTTTCTTTTCAGCACCGGTTTGGTATATAAATGGGGTATATGAATGCAGAAATACGTTTTTTTTTACTTGAACAATGAGACGCTTAGCATAGTTCACAAAAGAAAATGGACATGTAGGAAAATATTAGTTGACGACGCGTCGATTATTTCTCTTACAAACCTGCAATGCGACTCGAAATCTGATAGTAAATTATTCCCTCACTGTAATCCCCTTGGCGGTTTCGCTGAAGTCTGTGTACCAAAGGCAGCGCTTACGCACTGAAGCTGTCGCTTACAGAGCCGTCATAATTGCCGCACATAACAAATATTAGACGAACAATCACAATGGGAACCCTTGTCGGCCGTTGGCAGCTGTCTTCCTTATAAAAACAATGAACGGCAGTGACTGTTTTCAGCACTCCATTTTCACAATGTTTATGAAAACTGGTATCAAAAATACTTGCTGAAAAGCGTAGAATGAGCAGGTCTCTGTACTGCTATGGTCTCCAGAGGACCCAGAGTTGCCCTATGGCCCCCAGGCCTCTGCCATTCGTTGGCGACTTTGTTGAAAGCACCTTTCTACATGAGCCACATTTGAAGCGTGAAGCCACTGTTAGTCTCTTTACGCACTCTTCTGACGTTTTCAGCTTAATGTTTTGCTTTATAACTAGCACTTAATAAGCCGTCTTTGAAGTATTGTAAATAATATTTTGGGATCACGTCTACTGTATGCGCCCCTTTTGTTGCTTGTTGTTTCGTTGTAATCAGTGAACTTTATGTCACTGTTTCTCATTTGGCAAATATAATGAAAATATAAGAAAAAGGCATAGCCGTTTCATTTACCGGTTTTCTCGCGCCATCATGAAAGCGGATTTCAAGGGCTCGGCTAAGCCGGCTGTGACTTCGATGTGGTTGTCAGCGAGTCGTTTTCAGAGTAACCGTGATATTTGGAAACGAGTGCGCATTGAAAAGCTGTTGCAATTTTCAATCAGAATGTTTGAGCAAGAACGAATAAATTGCTGGAAAAGAAACATTAAGATACCCACGAACAGCTAAACAATGGGTTTTTGGTAACACCATGTTTTACATGGAGTTGTCAGTGTCAGTTTGAAAAGGCAGGAAACGCACGGCTGCTTTCTGCATACGATGAAAATCACTCTGCATGTGAACCACACAGAATAGCAAAGAATAATTTTGTGGTATGACTGTGTAATAGTTTCGCTGCGATGATATTGTCATGCACTTAAGCGTCCGCAAGTCTATTATTGTGTAAATAAAAATTAAATTTTTTAGTTTAAGGTGTAGTGTGCGCGATTTTCTCTTTCGGCAACGGCAGAGCCCGCCGCGAGAGCACCAGTGGATGCCCCAAAAGCATGGTATCCTCTCCTGTAGACGCATGTAGGACTGGCGACGAGGGAAACCAAAACCCACTGAAGAGACGGGTATGGTCAACTAGCGATGACATCCTTTCAAGCCTCTATCGTGCCTGTCTAGGGGAGTCCATGGCCGTCATGAAAGTGACACCTGGGTTCTTCTTCGTGGCAAATTCCATCACAGCCCACTAGTAGCAGCGAACACTGCTCCTGACTCTGCGCAGGCCGGAGACAATATGACACTGTCCAAGCACTGTTTGCACCAAAGGGCACAGAATAGGCCATTACAGGAGGTCGTTTATGGCGCATTATGTTCCGCACCCACCCGAACTCTACTCTCGCTGCAAATTCAGGAGACCGGACTAACAACCGGCGAGTCCATTACTGCTGACGTTGCTTCTAGCGAAAGTTCGCCGCGTTGTGTCACTTGGTCGTCGGGGCGCCGCCCCTAGCGAAGGCGACGTCTGCCTCCCGAAACACCGCGCCCCTCCTGGATATCATTTTAAGAGACTATCAAACTAGCGGAATCCGTAACTGGTTAATTCAAGAGTGCCAAGCATCTGTTGGCCGTAAGAGAGCTTACGTTACGGAAGACGTTCGACTTCACTAAAAGGAATGAAAGCGCTGCCCTGCATAAATAGAGCATCAAGCAAAAAATGGAAAATATAGAATTGTCCAAGACAAGCCACAGGAAGAAGGTACAAAGGGAGAGCTACACACTACGCATAAGGCACACTGCTACAGATGCGACGGCGGTGAGTGCAAGCTCTGGGTGAATGCAAGCTCTGGAATTCTCCATGTAACTTTTTCAAGATAATCATATCTAATGGGAGACCGAACTTAATGAGATAAAGAAAAAAAACGGACAACTGCGATGAACCGAATCGAGCCTAAGTCTGCAAGTCATAATACAAGCAAGGCACAGTCGCCAAAGAGGTCCGCAGGAGACCTGGACCCGATAAAAGCCCTGCAAGCATGCGCAAACTTTATCGTGCCACTACACGTAAATGGAAAGATCCTGGAGTTTGCGGGTCACGCCGGAGCATCACGTTAGCTAATCAGGAAGGAAAACAAGGAGCGGAGTTGACCTACAAAACCTTCACCGCTAGCACTATCGCCTTAGGACTGTACTGTTCCACTGCATATTATTATTATTATTTCAAAATACTTGAGGCCAATATATTGGCCCATGCAGGAGTGGGTATACAATGCATTTAACATGGCAAATACCAAAGGGATGCAGGAGCTTACAATCAATAAGCATAACAACAAAATACAATGCTCATTCACTCATGACTATGCTTCTCGAGAGCTTTACTGAAATTGGAGGACTGGAAAATGGCCTTGGGAAGAGAGTTCCAGTCGGAAACAGTCCAAGGAAAAAAAGCTCTGCTTGAAAGAGTCAGTCCATGACCCCGTGCGACTGCGGGCCGATTCACACGACGGTCCGTTCGCCCGCGGCCCGCGCATCACGTGTTCATGCGCCACTAAAAAGTGGCCTGCGATCCGTTGACGTCAAGCGGATGCGACGGACCAAAAGAGGAGACGACGCGCTGGGTGTAGCACTGTTGCCAAATTACTATTATGTATTTGGCAACGCTGGTCAAACTGGTTTTTGCTCCCGACCCATGACTGCGATTGAATGGTGCAGGTGCGGCCCTTTGTCCAATTACTCAGTGGCCTGGGTCGTCTTGCTAGCCCAGTCGATTGCTTTGTCATGGTAGCGAACGCAGTGCAGCTTGTCAAAACAGCGCGCCAGGTCAACGCCACTCAGCGAAATGCGGCAGCCGAAATATTGGTTAGAGCAATGGTTTCGAGAGCTAGCACGCGCATCTTAGCGGGCCGCCGCTAATTCCAGCGAGGGTAGAGGCACACGAATGTCCTTGGTGGTCCAGTACGCGGGCCGACAGCACGGCGCTCAATTTGGCGACGCGAACACGTGATCTGCGGGCTGCGGGCGAATGGTCCATCGTGTGAACCACAGGTTGCGACTCCCCAAAGTGGCTACACATGTTCACGCGTGAGCTGCCAAAACCAGATCAAGTTCCCGTACGAGGACCACAGGGAAAGGCTCATTTACAGGAATGCAAAAAACATACTGCACAGAGAAAATTGCATTGCATTGGCTGAGAGAATGAAAAAAGGAAAAACAGGAGACACGAATACGAAGGATACACGCGCAAATATGTCGCTGTTGTAGCATGTTTGAGCAGAAGATATGCGGGAAAGCATTGAAGCCCACAAAAGTACAGCACCAGAGTGTTCTAAATTCTCCCAAGAAAGGAATATCATTCCTGCAAACAGTGCTTACCAACGACCCAGCAATAATAGGATAAATACAAAAATACAAGCGAAATCGTATAAGGGCACAAATAAGTGCAAGTACAACACTAGTTTGAATAAAAGGGGTAAAAACAAGTTTTACCTGAACTGCAGCGATCAGCAAAGACAGAACAATAATAATAGGATGAATACACATGAGAAACGAGCGTCACTGAAGTAGACGGCGTTTAACAACAAGAAGAATTTCAGTACCTCAACACGAGATAAACTATTAGCATAGAAGAATGGGTTATAAAACAATCACCATAGTAGATTTAAGAAACAACCGTTTGGTTGCAAAATAGTTCCCAAGCAAAAAAAAAAATAAAAAGCAAACACAGAATAAAAACACCGTGGGAAGATTTAGCCGGAAAGGCAGGGCCAGCTTGTGAGCGCTCTCATTAATGCCAGTAAACAAAGTATTAGGTATGATTCACAGGCTTCCCTTTCGTATTGTGTCTCGAAGCCAGATTGCTATGGCGGCCTTGCAGCTTCCAAATGGATGAGCTTTTGTGGTTATGCGTCTTTAAAGAGGCAGATCTGGCAGTGATCGTATGTATGCTCTGTGTTTATTTATTTTCAATCCGAAAGGAGCTTCAGTTTGCCCAATACACCGCACGGTACACACCGCACTCGAGAAGGTAGATAACGTTGGTGGCGTCGCAGTCTAAGTTTTCTAGAATTTTTAATGAGAAAGACGACGCTGTGCTACGAACTTGTGTGACCGCTCTGATCATTGAACAGAGCTTACAACGCAGTTTATTACAAGGGTTGCACTCTGAGACTTCAGCGTTGTCTAGTTTTGAGGAGGTTACAGTATCTTTTATGCTTACAGCATCTTTGATACTGTAGTGGCACTTTGTCAATAAAAATCTTAATTTCCCTGTGTCAAGATCAAAAGATGTCGTCATGCCAAAATTGCTGTATAAAACCTATGGTCTCTTTGTTTAGACATCGGCAACATAGACTGCAAACGGGCACATTGCGAGTCTTGTGTAAACCAGTTAAACTAACAATAGTTTTTAAATTTTTCTCGTGGTTTGAAAGGCTACTGTTTCTCGGTATCATTTTGAAATGCCTAAAAAAATCATAGCTGGCGCCGCTTTATTAAAAAAGAGAATAACAAAACAATTTCATGCAAAACACTGAGCTCCTTTATGTTACTTGAACACCATGATCGACAAGTTTCCATCAAGACTAGCTGTTTTAAACAGAGAGTAAGGTGTTTTTTTGCGTGCAGTCGAGGAAATCTAAGCGCCCCACAACCTTCTAACTAAAAGTATGCAATTGATGAAACACATCATAAGATGGAACATACGCGCATTGTACGTACATGTATATAGCTTCTAAGCATTCTGGTATATTACTGCTCCTGGCATGTTGACTGCGCGCGGACAAAATACAATCGCTATGTCTGCCTTTTGCAAACTGAGTCATGCAACTGCAGCGCATGAGCCCCTGCACATTATTAATATTAAGAAGTAATTTTTTAAAAACTATTTAAGAGTTTGGAATACTATCATCCTTTTTCAAATATCGTATCCTGCTGTATAGCCCACATTTTGACACATGCGTTCTCAAAATAGGGAGTCAATAGAGCACCACGAAGAAAATTATAAAAAATATGCATTCTATCTCGTGGTCGAGAGCCGGGTAAGGACGAAGACCTTTGTGGCGTCGACGCAACACATTTTGCACGCCGAAAAAATATGCACTCCCTCTTGTGGTCCAGAGTCCGGTAAGCATCGAGTGCTTTGTAGTGCCGGCGTAAAAAAACATTTTGTAGACGGAACCTTTTTGGAAGGCAAGGTCCTTCCACGGCCAGCACACAACCGAGCGTCCGCTGGGCCGCTTAGGCGGGACAGTGAAACGTCTTTGCGGTTCCATGGCGCCTTCTTTCGGCGCGGCGCGGATCCCGCTGTCAATTCTCACTGCGGTGGAAGGTATTTCCCGCGGGCGCGTGGTTTGCACAACCGGCGCGGCGCTCTCGCAACGATCGCTAGTCCGCGGGGTATGCGCTTGCGCTGCTCGGACGGCTGGAGCGCAGGCAAGGACGACAAAACTTCCATTTGACATACCATTGTAACAGCTTCAGACGCTTTAGGAAATCAACGAAAACACGTCTATTACGTGCGTAGAATACTGGGAATAGGTACTGAGTATAATGTGCTTCATTTTGTGTAGGCCACAGCGTAAAGTCCACGTTCTCCGCAAAAGCCGGCCTATGCATTGTGTCCGATCGTCGGCGTTCCTCATCATCATCACCATCATCAAAACTTTTATTTACACCGAAATGAAACTCCTTTTTGGACCGCCCGGCACGCAGGCCTAACGGTGCCCTAATCAGGAGCGGTACATTGTTGACATCGCGTAGAATCGGCGCATCTAGCTAATTGGCCCTGCTTTTTACGGCCTGCTCAATAGTTTATTTTAAATAATTTTGCCCAAAAGTGTGTTTGGTGACCATTCGTTATAATTATAACCACACAATTTGTTTCTGGCAATAGATGGCGACGACCGCTGATGGCTGCCTAAAGCATCGCTCGGCAGTCCGGGTTACATCGGCGCTTCCCGTTCATTGCATGCTCGTCCTGCGGCAGAATAAACAGTCAATGTCAAGTGCACTCCTTGGTCATTTTCATTGACTAAAACCAGTGAATTCGCTCTCCACCATCGCTTAAATTGAACTCGCGAACCCTGGGGACATGCTGGGCTTACTCTTTGCGGAAGGTGGTCGTCACCGATTAAATGATAAGAATATAGCAAGCGTTTGCTGCTCGTGACTGTTCAAGGATGCGCATGTGAAATGCAGCCGCTAGATTCTCTTATTTTTAACGCTAAGAACGCGCAGAGAAGTGCAGATATATTCACGGCCTCGCCTAATATGCATGAAGTTTTCGCTAAGCCTCCGACCGGCCGACGACATAAAAGGCGACTGTCCGCCTGCCTGATTTGTGGGTGTCGTTTGCATGAAAAACATTTCACACTATAATGATATATAACTTTTGGTCGCTCTGTTGCTCTTGTCGGTCCAGTGCGACCGTTTTCACCACCGACATTTTCGTCGCTTTGTTGTACATGCTTAAAGTGAGCAAACGGGCAAAAGTAAAACTCGATTGCGGCAAAGCTCTAGAATGCGTTTAGAAATTGTCGTGTAACACTGCGGATGTCGATTGTATTACAAAAAATTTATTTCGTCAGAAGGCAAAATGCACATGATACGTGCTTGGTGGCTATCAGCTCATGGGTGACAGCGGCCTCAGAAGCCAATTCAATGGCTCGGTTTGAACGCCCAGGTGTCAGCTGACCAACACGGCTTCCCATTGCTGGGCAGTAGGAACTTGTATTAGAGATTCCTGTGGCGGCTCCTCTTTACAGTTCTACATTATGTGATCGTAAGCACCTATTTCGCCACATAGTGTACATTACGAGTCGTAATCAGCGGGATAGACTTTTATAGCAAGTAAGGAGTCATTAAGCACAGCGTCTGGAGTCACCATCAGGTGGTCTCCTCCTCCTTATCTAAGGTTTCGTCTGAAGAAGGGAAGTCCTAGTTTTTAGTTTAAAATGATTACTTATGTTGTCATATGATGCTAGGCCGTCCTTTGAGGAAATCTAACTAGCGCGTCCCTTGCTGGGCTGACGAATACTCGAGCTTTGAAGTCTGCCACTTCGTAACCAGTATTCCCCGAGTGAGCAGGGGTCCATATCAACTAAATGATTCTAATTGTATTGTTTGACCCAATATGCTCATTGCTGCCTGACAAATTGTGCCCCTCACATAATTGAGTATAGCGAATTTAGTGTCGCCTAGTATTGGGACAAATCATTGTAGCGTTTCTTTGTTCCTTTTTGAAAGCTGCCGCCACGCTGCTTTATCACATTACTTGTGGATGCAAGACGCGACCAGATTTATCTCGATTTATCACATCCAGGCGGAGCCCATTCTACCTTCTTCCCAGCTATTCTAGTAACTTTGCACGCTTTGCCGCGAAAGTTCGCTATTAGCTTTAATTTGAGCACGGCTGAGAGAGGCATATTATGTTCGACGAATGCCGAGCACGCTTGTTGCTACACCTCCGCCGAATGGTGATTCAGTCAATTGTTGGTGCAAGTCAGCCCAATAGAGAGTTTTGTTTAGAAGGCATGTTCCTGTCTTTCTGTTCTCCTGATTGCAGTCGCCACATCATGACAGTTTATATAAGCGTTGGTGTTAATGATGGCAAGGGCGATAGCCGCCTGCTTTGCTGTTTCTTAGTATCTCATTTTAGTAGTGCCGGAGACTATCGTGCCTTGCGTGTCCACCGCTGCTAGTGCGAGCGCTTGTTTCTGTTGGTATTCCGCGGCACCTACATATACCGCTTGTTCTTGTTGGCTGTACATTCTGTGTAGAACTTTTGCCCTAGCTCTCCTTCTCCCCTCGTGGTGAGCCGGATGCACATCATTAGATAGTGGCATTACTAGTATTGCCTGAGCGATGCGTTTAGGTATTTGTGTCTCGGCATCTAGTGGTGGCAGCTCGCTGCCTAGTCCTAAGCGATCCAGTATGGCCCTTCTTGCTTTGGTGCAAGAAAGCCGGCTTCGTTGTATTTGTAAGCATGCTTCCTTAAGGTCACCTAGTGTGTTGTTTACCCCTAGGCCCAGGAGTCTTTTGGTGGTGGTACAGTTCTGTATCTATGATGCAACTTTGTATTAGTGTCTAACTATAGCCTCTACTTTCGCTTTTACAGTGCTGTCTAATTTCAGCTATCGCAGTTTGTAGACAAGCCTGCTCAGTAGAAATGCTTGCACTATTCTGCACTGTTCTTTCTCCTTCGCTCCCGTCTTTTTGTTGGCAATTCGTCTGATTAGTCTTACTGTCACTTTGACAGTAGTCTTGAATCTTTCTAATGTTTCCTTGTTCTTCCTGTTTGACTGAAGTTGGAGTGCCAGGATTCTTATATTTTGGACTTCCTTTTGCCTGCTATCCTTTATTTCCGCTGCCCCAGCTCAGGTGCATTAGTATCGATGGCAGATGGCGGGGCTAGCAAAAATCTTTTCCTTCCCTTTTACTATTTTAATAAAGAAACCACTACCACCACCACCACCTCCTTTACAGGGAGCCCTTCCACCCAGTTGCTCAGTGGAGACGGAGGTTGATAACATTTAGCTCGACGGCCTCTTGGTGTTTCTCTCATTGCGAATAAATGGGACTTGAAGGGCGAACAGGTTAGCCCTGCTTTACTGGCTAGGTCTTCAATTATTCCTGCAACTTGTAGCAGGGTATCCTCTATCTGGCCATGGCTGCCAGTTGCGCTCTATAAAGTGATAACATCTGCGTAGAATGTGTGTTGCAGACATTGGAGGGCTGCTAATTTATGAGGAATTTTGGTCAACAGAAAAAATGAAAGCAAGCCGTACTGAACCCTGAGGCCTTCCTTTACCACCTAGGATCTGATTTAATCTCTCCCGCAGCTAGATCTGACGTTGTGTTGCTCAAAAACGACTCTATATAATGGACAAGTAATATCCGATAGGTTCCTTAATTAAGATAGCATCGTGCGTGACGTTACCCAAAGCCTTGTTTAAATCGAAGCCTAATATGGCTTTAGTTCCTCGGCATTGTTACGGGTCTATTACGTCTGCCTTGACTTCGAGCATGAAATAGTGGGCGGGAAGATTAGCCCTGAATGCTAGCATGGTGATTGAAAGTAAATTATGGTCCTCAGCGTACTCTTGTAGGCGTTGAGAACTAAATTCTCCAATAAATTTCATAAGCAGGATATCAAAGAAACTGGGTGTATATTCTCTATACACAACTTCTTGCCTGGATTTGGGATGAATGCAATCTTTGTATGCTGCCATTCTTGTGGTATGGTTCGTCCTGTCCAGTACTAGTTAATGAGATCAGTGCGAGCTCTAACTGGCCCTGCGTCCAAGTGTTTGAGAGCTTTGTTAGTAACACCATAGGGCCCGGCTGCCGACATGGGCCGTAGTTGCCCTACCGCAAACCACACCTCCGCCTCTATGATTTCGGGGTCTAATCCCTCGTTTTTTGTCCAAAGACAGTCTGGTAGCGGCCTTTCTATGGCTGTTTAAGGATCGATCTCGTAGCTCCGACCACAATTCCTCTGTGCTGCCTTCAAACTGATGCACTAATTTAATCAGTTGACTCCGTTGAGTTTGTTTGTTCTGTGTGGAGTCCAGAAGGTGCTCCAGCAGATGCTAAATCTCCTTGTACCAATGCTGACCATTCATGCAGTCATCAATCTGCCAGCATTGCCTCTGCTGAAGCTCTACAGTACAGGTTTCAATTTGTCTCTGTAATGGCGCTAATCCCTTTTTTAAGAGTTCTGTTGTGTTTGTTCCGCTTCCTGTGGTTTTGCAAGCTGAGATGTGCTTCTCACATCCGCTATAGCCCAGAGTCAGAGACTTGCCCCTCTTCTTCTGCGGTGATTTCAGTGGTGGTAGCTTTAATATCGTTTTTTTTAATGACTCCATTCAGTTCACGAGGTTTTCAATCTCTGTGTCTGTCTTGTTAACATCTTAAGTCTCTGAACTTGTTCCAGTCCGTAATTTTTACTTCGCTCAAGACTTATTTATGCTTTGTTCTCTCAAAGCAGGTAGATATATTGTAATGGTCGCTACTTAGCGTGTGTCTTGTGTTATTCTACTTTCCAATTCGTGTTTTTCCGACCAGGGTGAGTTCTGGAGAGGTGTCTGTACCTACGCTGTGGCCCAGTCTCGTGTTGTCTTTCTGGTTGTTCAGGACAGTTAGGCCCAAGTTTTCGACTGCCTGCCATACACTGTGGCCTCTGGGGGCTAGCTTTAGAAGTATCCCCATTCTAAGTGTGGCGCGTTGAATTCCCCTGCTATTACGAGCTGAGCTTTCGTCGCTAGTTTCAAAGTCGCTAGTTTCAAAACTCCGGTATACCGGTGTTCTTATCTTTGAGTGGGCTGTATACATTAGGTAGAAGCAAATTTGTATCCCCTTGTTTTTTGGGACAATCTCAATTAGGTTTTAGCCTAACTTTGAAGTTTATATGTTGTTTTTATTGCCGTAATGTTGCATTGTATTAATACGGCGGTGGACACGTCCGTCGCTATGTCGGCATCGTAATCTCGCGGTAGATGCGCCTTGTAGCCTGGTAAATTGACCTCCCCACTTGCTTCTTGCTTTGCAATTATGTCGGGTGGACGCCGTTGTGCTTTAATGAGAAATTATCGATACCCCCGTTTGCGTCGGAAGCCTCAGCAATTCCACTGTCATACTTCAAATTGTTGCTAGGCTGCCATATTTTTTATCCACATTTTTTTCATAACTATTGTAAGCCTGTCTCCAAAGCTGTCAGCATCGACATCACTTGTTGGAATATAGCCATTACTTGTGTTTGGAAAGTTGTAATTTGCAATGTTAAGGCATCTACTTTAACCTCTAAGATTCCCACTGTAGCATTTAGGTTGCCTACTTTGATCTCTATGTTATCGACCCTTTTGGTGAGTGCCTTAAGGTCGGCCCTAACGGTTCATGTGGCCTTTGCTGGCTGCCGTACATCGCCTTCAGAGGCTTTGGCAGCTCGTTGGTCTTCCGCACACTGGAGAGGCAGCGCGCCCTCCCTACCACCCAGGGAGGTGGCATGCAGCGCTAATGCATTCTGGCCACATCTCGCTCTCTCACCACCGCCATATGCACCAAAACACGAATGAGGCGTCGGCATATCTAGGGAGCCAGTTATGTGCCTTTCCTTTCCTCAAAGCCATCGCTGTCTAGAACATTGTCAACGCCAACGCCAATGAACACAGTGAACGCCGACATCTTTCGCTTTATATATCCTGGATTAGCTGAGCTAATCTACATTATTTTTGGCAGTGTCTGCTACTCCTGTTCCTTGCGCTTGAGATTGTGCTCTTCTTTCCATCGCTCGCCCCGGTCAGGAGCAGGAAGGAGCTGGATCTGTCTCTAGTGTGCTTCCTTGCTTTGTACCTCAACCGGCTTGAAGATCGCTGCCTGGATCTCGGCTAATGTTCCACGAGATGTAGCGGCACACCCTCGTTCGGCCTAGGTGATTGTCTTTTCGAAACCACATGGCTGTTCGCAGTTTCGGCTCCCAGTGTGGTGTGCCCCGTGGCACACGATGCTGTCTGGTGTGCATGAGACTGGTTCCCTATTAGAAGGTACAGGATGGTCCTTGCTGCATTGGTGGCATAGATTAGCCTTAGGACCGGTAGCATATGTCGACTCGATGTCCGAATCTTCTAGAGTAGTAGCAGGATTCTGCTTGTTCACAGTAATGGTGAACACGAAAGACGAATCCCCAGTAGCACATCTGGCGCGGAATTTTCTTCCCTTGGAATGTGATTTGGGTTGTTTTTGAGCCACCCATTTCACGAGTGACGACGATCATGACAGCCGGGTTGTGGTTCATAAAGCCTTGTCGGTGGACTTCCGGGGAGCTAGCCTGATATGCGTGGCAGATTACGCCTGGGACCGAGTCATCTGGCGCTGCTACATACGTCGCCATGTCATAATGCTGGCCTTCCAGCTGTGAAGTCATGACTCCGTGTCACATATAGTAGGGAGTCTAAAACAAAATTATGAACGAAAGAGGTTTGAAGAAGACGGCGAGGTTGGCCATAAGGATGACGTGGATTAATCAAAAACTAAAGAATATGAAGAAGAAGAATTCGGTGAGGTAGAAAGAGATGATTGGTGTAGAGGATAAGAGGAAGAGGACGACGACAAGGATTACGTGGACTAACGCGAAGGCTATAAAAGCGCGAGGGACAGCGGGGCACGGAGGGGGGGGGGGAGACAGAGAAGCGGAAGCTCCGGCTGGTCAGGAACGCTTCGGCTGGAAGAGAGCGATGCCGGCTACTGCTCCGGTCAGCTCTTCTACGGCTTCGCACCGCAGACATCCTGCTGTTCCTCAGCCCGTTCCGGGGAGTCAATGGAGGACGCTACCGCTTGTTATGGCCAGTGTCTCCAGCGCTGTTGCCCCCATCCGGGTGGTGCCCCCAACGCCAACAACTCCGGCATCACCTCCGTGGGCGCTTGGACCGGGAGCTTGTACTACGCAGCCAGCGACGCCGCCAGCGACGCCAGCTGCAGCATGTCGAACGCCACCTCGACGCCGGCTACTGGACACATACAACGCCGCATCCGCACCAAACCAACCGTGAGCACGAACGCCGACCACTAACAGTAGAACGCTAGTAGCAGACGCTAGTAGCAGTGTTCCTAATTCGTGTGTATCTATAGTCTGTATTTTGGGGTAGTTTTGTTAGTTTTGTGTGCTTGTGTCTGTCTGTGCGGGTACACCTGTCGCCTAGTCCATTATTTTGGTCCGAGTGTTATCCGGGAGATCCCTGACACTCCGATGTAAGCTGCAGCTCGCTGGTATGCCGTGGTGCTCACGGTGAGTGTGTTCTTGACGAAGTTAACACGAATGGTATTTGTCCAGTTGAATGCCACTCCAAGTTTCGAATTTAATTCCACTCAAATGTACTCGAGCGCACTCGTGTAGAACAGATATTCGGCATTCTCCAGGCTTAAAACAAGACGTAGCCGAAAAGAATTAAGAGGAATGCAAGAAATAAGGACGACCGCATCCTTTGGCTTTTGTTATTGACAACTGATGGCGTGGCATTTAAGAAGCTGCAATGAAGACTTCTTTGTTTGTTCCTACAAGACTAATAAAATAGAGGGTACTGAGTTCACTTGATTTTCATTTTATTTCAGTATGCTAACACTCAATGTAATAAAACCAAATATATTGTATTCTCTTCTAGCGACAGACCAGTTCACCTCGCGAATCCGATAATTTTTCAGTCTCTACCTTTAGAGCGCTTTACAGGAGTAAAATTCTTACGCGTACTATTTCACAAAAATCTCCTCTTGACAGCACATAGTCAGCACATTAAGCTTACCATAGCACAATGCATTGGAATCCTGAACAGGCTTCGCCCATTTCTACCGCTCCGGCTAAGGCGCCCGCTTTATTTCACTGCAGTTCATTCCAGGTTGCACTATTGTTTGCTTATCTGGGGACTCAGTGGGAAAACTAATCTTGAAAGACTTTTTATTGCAAAAGAAATCTATTCGCTATATTTTAAATTTATCAAAATAAGACTTACATATTTGTATTCAGCAATAACCGAATGCTACCTATACAAAAAATACATAATGAGCCACTGTATCAAGTGGAATCCTTGGAATTCATAGCCAATGGGCCACAATTTTTGTTCTAAACGCACGACCGATCAAACAGGATATAAGTTTAGACGCACAAATATAGAGAAACCGAGAAACAGAATAAACTATGGTATGCAGCCTTTGAACACTCAAGTCCTTGTCCTTTTGATCTCCCATACCGAGTCATTTCACATTATGGAGAAATCTTCCTCTCTCTTTGCTTTTCGTAACCGGGCGAAAAGTTACTTTCTGGAACATGCACTATAATTATTTTTTTTCTGCTTACAACTTTCTATTGATCGCACATTTGTTTTATTTTCTAGGTACGCAGTTAGTTTCTATACATAAGTTGGATCTGTGTCTGCTGTTGCACTGCCCGGTTCTGTGATTTTTTCTTTAGTTTTTTCAAGGTATACGATTAGTGTCTATAGATATTTTTGATCTGTCTTCTCTTGCACTGTCCTTTACTGGGATTTTTTACACGTGTTTTCTGATTAATAAGAATAGAATGAATAATTTGTATTGGAATGTTGTGTTGTAGAAACATTTACATTGTGATCATTATATTGTTTACGTATGTGTACATAAGTGCTCCTTGCTGTTGTGTTCGAGTAGTACTTAGGGCCCAGTCAGGCGGATTGATTTCCGCCTTTTGCCCTCTGCGCCAAGGCACTGTGTTGTCCGAATTTCTTGAATAATAAAAAACACAAATAGGTTTCTCTTGAGCAATAAATAGGAATTTCTTGAATAATAAAAAACACAAATGTTTCGCATACCCCATTATACGCATTCTTTACTTTTCCTTCTTTCATAGTCATCTCTCTTACAGCATTGGGTCTTGGGGTGCCACTTTCACAACTTATCTCGAACCTGTAATCCGTCTACAAAGACTTGCATTACGAATTGTTATATTTTCAAGTCGTGGTCAATCCAGTAGATCTTTGTATAATTTTGTCCATGTGCTGCCATTCAATGCACTGTACGAATTAAAATTGCACAAACTATACACAAAATCTTAGAGACTAATGATCCTCTCCCCATAACTTTGTTTATACTCCCATTACGAAATACAAGAGCTCCAACTAATCATAACTTTAACCTTCCCCCATCTCATAATGTGCACGGGAAGAGGCTCATAGAATTTAACGGGGCCTTGATCTGGAATTCTTTGCCAGTACACACACAAGCAAGCCAATAACTTCAGAACTGTTAGAAAGAAACACCTTTTTGAAACCTATTGTAATGTTTAAATCAAATTGTGACACAATATTACTGCTTTGCCTATGATGTGTGCGTCAAGAATAAATTTTGTATATTACATTCTTCCCCTGCTGTGTTAGTATTTGTATCGTATTTCATCACCGGGCCCTTTACTAGCCAATGGCTAGGGGTCCAGCAACTGTTTTGTATTTTGAAACATAAATATAATCCTTGAATCCTTGAATCCTTTGCAAGACGTGGGCACAACTGACTAAAGAACACTAAATTCAAGAAAAAAATATTTATGCAATCTAAAGGAAATGCCACTGACGCTTCAATACAGTTCCCAACAGTTTGATATCAATAACACCACCTCGAGCAAGATCCAAAAAGTTGACGACTATTAGCTGCATGTCAGTATAGGCGTCTACAGCATCTGAATCCGGTTCTGCTTGCGGAAAAAAGAAAAAGTGAAATAATTGTTGTTACGGAAAACGAAGTACTCAAGAGAGAGAGTATTTTTGTCTAGTCGTTCTGCACCTATCTATCTTGAGAAGACTTCGGGGCTAACATTAAATGAATTTTTCATAATATAGATGGCAATTTCAGCTCCGCAGCTTACGCCAGCTAGATAGGGTATGAAGACCTGCACTATGCAGAAGTCCAGTAGGTCATTCGTTGGGTGTATAAATGCTATTGATAAATCATAGAGCTGTTCGCTGCATACTGATGCGGGTGGCTCGCTGGTAGATGTCAGATGGGAGCCGTGATAGACTACAGTGTTTGTTGTCGTACGCATAAACAAAATATATGCCAGAAGTTTAAATCTGTTAGACTGCTTATTCTAACTGCGCTACTTCAGCGCTTACTTAGCTATATAATGGGTGGGCATTCTCCAGTTAATCTGATGTGAATGTTTGCCAAGCTATCGGCATTCCTAAGGAGCTTGGAGTAAAGTACTACCAGAGCTTTAGGTGGAATGAAGTGGTAGTTCCTTCGTAAACGACATAATTACTGTGTTTTCTTTGTTTAATAAATGTAGCTGTATTGTGCCAAGATTGGAAGACATTATTTTTCTAATGTAATGCTCGAATTTTTTTCACTGTGCTGTTGTTGCTGTCCTAGATACTGCAAATTCAAAAGAGCTTTTTCTCTATTGTTGCTTTTCTTGAGGTGCACACGTAATATACTTTGCCTTTATGTAAAGGTGCCATACTACTGTGATGCTGCCACAGTAGGGGCCCATGGTCCGGCCAAGCTGTCAAAGAGTAGCTTTTACTCTGGGCCCCCGCCACCATTCGTACCATGATGGCACACACCACGCAATATGGTGCTTCTGTGTTATTCGCCTCCAGTCTCGATTCTTCTTCCCCTCTTGAGCCCTCTTCGGCCTCCACATGGACCATCCTCGGCCCACCCTGCCAAATGGACGCCCGAAGAGCACCACCCACCACCAGCGCTTCATCCTCTACAGAGCCTTCACCCACCAGGAGGCCACAGAGCAGAGGAGAAAATACTGGAGGTACACTTAAGAACTTTAAAAGAAATAGATGTTTGGCTAGTTGAATTTGTGACAAATTATACATATTTTTAGCGCAACCAGGACAGGAACGCTAAGAACAAAGATATACACGAGCGCTATGTACATCACTGTGATTTTGAAAGAAACTAACAATATTATTTGTATTCTTTACCAGGAAGTAAAGTTTTGAAGGTATTGAATGTCCTCTCTGTAAGGGACCCCTTCCTGGTAAAGAGTTCAACTGACATTGTTCGTTCCTTTCACGATCACAGTGACGTAGATAGCGCTCGTGTATGTGTTTTTTCTTTGTGTTCATATCCTGGTTGCGCTAAAAATATGCATATTTTATACACTTAAAATCGCCTTAATGTATATTTCTATAACGTAAATGGGTTAACGTTCGTATATGACGGGATTAGCCACTCTATAATTTACTTTCATCGAACGCAGGAAATCATGACGGTGCAGTGGAGCGGAGGTAAAGCAATGCTTCACTGCCCTATGATGACAGATTCTCTTACCAGTGATTCTTCTGAGAGCAAGGTTGCTCTAGCAACCTCTCGCGACCAATCATTAATTTCTCTCTCACCTGCCACGGTGATCAGTCTGCTCAGATTGCGGTGGGAGGGTTGTGATGACGCCACAAGGTCACGTCACCTGGGTGCTAACCTCACCTAGTTCGCCGGAGCGGCGATTGCTGCGGCCGCCCCGGCGGCGAGGCTTCAAACGGTAACAAGCGTTCAGGACGACTCCGGAGAATTTAAGTGCGAAAGCACTTTTAGCCGCACTCCCCCGCCTTCAGCGGTGGGTCTGTATTGAGCTTCTGATCAGCAAATGCAACTGCCTCACTGCAACTGGACACCTCACTCGCGTTGTGAGCTAGGTAGATATAAAACTTGTATTTTACTGAAAATAGGCTATCTGTTCTGCTGAGCCTGCACTGGTGCACTAGGTGGTCCGATTTATGAGACGACCTCAGCGGCCCATTCTACCATGTCTGACTTTGCTTCTTTGCCTTAGAGTACGCCTTCCCAGAAACCCGGGTCCAGGGCTGGCATGGGCTTTATTTTTTTTTTAGGGGGGGGGGGGGGGGGAGGGGGATTTGTTTGACATCTCCACATAATGTGATTTTTGTGTACCACACTCGCTACAATTTGGACATAGCGGACTGAAGTCCCCTCTAGTCATTAGTGAAAGCCTGTGAGGGCTCAAGATTGGCGAGGTTTGAAGCTTTCTCACCATTGTGGCCTGTGTTCTACTTAGCTCTTTAATTGGGGAAAGTAGATTCTTGTGTTTTCCTTGTACAGCTTCGTGATTTCATGGTATGAGCTTGCAGCCCCTTCAAATTTCGAGAATTTCTGCTGCCGGTGCAGCCGGTTGAATATACCTGGAGCCACCATGCCTGTTCCTTCATTTTCTTTGTTTCCGGCATGTGCCAGAACCCAAAGGTTCATGATCCGTTTTAATATTTCCCCTGTGGTTAACTTTCTAGCCGCTCTTTTCCCGATAGGCCTTTTACAATAGTTTGATACGGCTCTTTTAGAGTCGCTCACTTTGATCCTAATGGACGGGTTACCAATCGCCAGATCTATGGCTGCTTCTTCGACCTCTACGAGAGAGAGAGACTTTATGGCACTTACGTTTATAATTATACTGTTACCAGTAAATAAAGTTCCTATATTATTGACCATGAATTTTCCTGGCAGCATCTACATAGAACTGCATGGGTTCCACCTAAAATCGTCTCAATCGCGGATGCTGTGGTTTGGCGTATGCCATAATGCCTCCACGGAGCATGTTTTTGGGAATTGGCTTGCTGTCCAGGTTAGTTCAAAATCTGACCTTCCGAGCTATGAACCGGGTTAATCCCTGGCTTCTCTAAAATATGTCTGCCCCTGGCTGATGTCGAGAGTCTCTGTCTTCTAGGTGTTTTTTGTGCCTTTACCAGTTCTTCAGTGGTGTTTCAGATCCTTAGTTTCAGTAGTTTTCCATTGCTAGCATAATGTGGGATAACCACGGCCAACTTGTAGGCTCTCCGAATGGCACCGTTCAATGGAAATCTTGTCGCTTTGCCACAGATAGTAGTATCGGGAGCCATACGTTATTGTACTTTTGAGAAAGGCTAGGGTTGTACTAGTTTGCACCTCTCATCTTATTTGAGGTCTGCATGAAAATTGCCTCTCCCTCTAAACATACCTCCAATTTGTTTGACCGTTATATATAATTAAGCCGATTTGAAGCTTCCTGATTTTCGGTTTTTACTAATTGTCTAAGCATACCTAGCATCCTTATAGTTTCAATCATGTTGACCTCTTCCCCATTTACAAGAATGCTAATTTTAGAACCCTCGTCAAGTGGCTTACTCTTACTGCTCGAACTTTTCCTGATCACTAGTAGTTCCGATACACTGAATGAACAGGTTAGACCTTTCCCATGTTCTACCTCTTATCTAGCGGGATGACCACTTACCTACTGTTACTTTCCACTAGACTCCTGCCATCTTAACCCCCCAGAGAATTCTACCACCTGTGTGAAGACTCGGCTTACAGTATCAGCATCAAAGTGAACATCAAGGAAATCCCCCGCTTTTGCAGAATTGTCGCAGCAAATGTCTGGGCGTGCCGTATGTTTTCTGCATTCTTTGCGTTTTTACTCTGTTGCTGTTTTCTTTGCTCGTATCTTTATATGATGAACCACACTCTTGTTATTACACTTAGCCGCGCTCCAATACGATGCTGTTCTCGGCTGTGGTAGTGTGTACTTGACTGGAAAGCCGGCGAAACTGCTAGGAATGGGCGTAGTACAAAGGGTAACGCGTGTTGCGGTTCGTTCACTCCAACAACGAAGGTGAACTAAAATTTCAATCCAGAAAACAATAAAAATAATTTCTTTCACACCACAACTAACGCTGGAACATTCGCATTACATACTCGTAATCATCCTGTCAGATTCTGTTTTATTCCTTTCTAGCTCTGGTATAAACCCCTTTCGTCTCTACGTGCGTTGGGGCCTTAATATAGTGAAAGACATGAAGTGCAACAATGGTGACCTTTGTTGTGTGCCTATGTTTTAATTTCGACACCATCCAGACCAACCTCTGTAAAGTTGCAACGATGCTTCTTTAACGTTTGTTACGTCGAAGTTGACGATGCTCACTCATTTTCCGCATCTTTAGCCGCCTACAAAAGCTTTCTGCCAACCTCGGCTGTAGGCGTTTTTCTAGGTACCAGCAAGGAAATCACGCACAATGAAAGGCGCCGCAGAAAAACGGCGCTGGAGAGCGAGAAAAACATCAGTTCCAGAAGGGAACAGCTGCTAGCCAATAATTTACTTACTCGCAGTTCCCGAGAAAAGCCTCCGCGACCACATGCCGTTTAGACCTGCCGATGCTGTGATGCCTAACGAAGTTCGCGATGTAGCGCTTGAGTTGAAAAGGCGCTGGCCATTTCTCCTTGCTACTAGTCTTGCCTAAGTAAGCCTGTTCCGGCTGAAATGGGCAAGCGGCAGATAACAGTATTTCTAGCTGTTTTACAGGTAATTTCCTGGATTGATGCAGAACGTAAGTGACCGTTTCTTATTCCGCTCAAACCACGAGTATAATTTATGCTGCAAACTTGTCTATACCATGTAGATGCAATACATGGAGCGCAATATCACTCGGGACCCTTTTTTGGCTCTAGTGGGCTTACTACTTTAGTTAAGAAAGAGCCTTTTTCAAAGTGGATACATTTTTTGGGACTGCATGAGGATACTTTATGCCATCTTTTTGCCTATTATTTCAAATAATTTTAAACCCAGTTCGCTGCGTTCATGTTGACACAGTTCTGCTCCTGCAGGTTTCGCAAATTCTCCCCCTTGCGTAACTTTTTTGAAACGAATGACAGCCTTGCCTAACGGTCACTGAAAATAATATTGTTGACTTGAGAGATGGCATAAAACAAATGCTCGCACTCTGTTCTCAGAAGCTGGCCAACGCATTCGCTCAGCTATGCTGGCAAATTGTTCGCCCAGCTTTTGGCTCAAGAGGTTTACTGAAAATCGACGATATTCGTAGAAGACGGTCAGTGCATGAAAAAAAAACTACACTTGCTTTTTTGTGAAACAAAAATATTTCATCATTTATTGCGCTTGTTGCTTGTTGTGCAAGAATTATTTGTTTAATTTCCATCTTTAACAAAAGTGTCTATTTTTCAGCCGACTATGAACACCAGATTAGCAGAATGTTTAGTTCCAACAATTTTCATTTCAGCATTCTCAAACAAATAAAACTCTTAATTCATATTGATATGTACAAGGTATGCGTTTTTCGAAATGTGTCACTAGCTTCCTGCTAAATAATGGCCTTTTAAACTTTCACACGAATGAGTAGCTACTGCATTCACAAAGAAGAAATGTTTTGTGGTCACATCTGACGTTTTCAAAATATACTCGAATGCCAATTTATACTTACGCAGCCAAATATTATAAGAAGTCAATGATTTGAACGGGAAGTTGCTTATGAATGCAAATGTTTCGTATATCGTAAGATTTCGCCCTAAATATAAAGATGCACGCTTCCTACGAGATTTTAGTAGTATTTTACTTTTCCTTTTCAAAGAGCACCTAATTGATTTCCTATGGTAATCTTTAAAATTTAGTCCGAGGAAAGAAAACCATTAAAAGCGAGATTTTTGTTACGCATTGGTGCAATAGGCCGTTTCCATCAAAATCTTCATAACAGTGATTTACAATATAGTAAACTTCCCTCACAGATTTTCTCACAAACGCCTTCCGTTGGTTCTCTCTGGAACACTTAACTACTTGTTGCTAACATAGGAAGGTTCTGCTATGGCTAGGAAGGTTAGACCACTGGCATAAATTTTGTATAATAATATGTTACGATATTACAGTGTGGCTTCGCAATTAAAACGTGATGTTCAGGAATCCTGAAATTGCTTCCATAAGTGCAATACAATTTTAGGCGTAGAAATAGCACTGTGCTAGTGTAGTACATGACTGATTAAGCGCACACTTTTCATCTCCATTCTTAAAATGGCTTTCATGTTCCCTGCAGAAGCAGTGGGGCTGTTACTGACGCAGTTCATGAATGTTGAGTGCCTTGCAGGGGTGTGCCTATTTATTTGGTGACATTTCACCTTTGCTTACCAGTCTGCTTTAAACAAACATCCACTTAGGGCCGCAGGAGAGAAACCAGCGCTGTCTCAAGCCTCCCAAACTGGAAGGATGTTCAACCGTTCTACTGAAATGGAGCTACATTGAAGGAGAAAATAAGTGTGAACAAAACTTCGTCTGCTCCGGACATCCCAACAGCTTTACAAAGGAACATGATTGCACGAAGGCTTGCCCACCAAGTAAGTGACACCCGCTTAAAAATGACCCGCTACAAAAAGACTCAGTGTGAAATAAATGAAAAGAGAATTGCTCCACTGAAGTACTCAGTAGCTTTCATAGACGCGTAGATAGAAATATGAACGCGTTTCATAACGACCTACATAATGTTGTCCTGAAGCCTTGTTATTTTTGCCAACACTGAAAAAATTACGTACCTGTTCGTTTTCTTCACGCAATAATGACACTGCATACGTAGTACCTAACGCCCACCCATTGGTCATAAACGGTTTGAGTACTTTTGCTGTATATTTCATTAAACACCTACACTTAGGGTGCCATGCATAAATGCAAACTTAGATTGCATGCACACATGTAATGAAACGCCCCGTGCATGATGCTATTTCCGCTCAAAGCCTGTCCGCTGTAGTGCCTGCCGTCCATGTCGGAGATACTTTGTTTACTGCAAAGCATATGACATCTGGAGTAGGCAACAAATGGCTGCGCATTATGTGTATAATGTAGTTTCTTACCCCAGAATAATACCCACAGCTCACAAAAGCAAACCTGAATTCCGTTAAAGGAGGAGTGCAAAAACGCACTCACGCACGCTTCCTGTGGTATTTTTGGCATGCTTATCAAGTTGCACAAATTCACAGCAGAGCCTTCTACTACACCGACTCTTTCTCGGTCCAGGCGTGCACTCTTACATGATACATTCCCTCGTAGCGCAGTTCACGCGTCCAGCCTGAGCGAGGCATTTACTACGCATCTACCAGACGCACGTGCGCTCTGGATTGCTTTTCGATTGCAATCCAATCGTATGCGCTTTTGAAAAGCAAGCAGATGAAGTTAAGGAAGTTTTATTGCATGGCACCAATAGAACATGGTGCGTAAGCGGTGGCGGTGCTTTTCGCGTATAAAGTAACTCATGCTTAGGCAGACTTGATAAAATTAATCAGCGTTTTCGCTTCCACCGTCCTGTGTCTGCTTGTGTCTGTGCTTGCGCGCGCGTATTAGCATGTGCTGGGACTGTTTTGCGGGGAAAATGCAGTTGTTTGACATTGTAAATAATTTCCGAACATTAGGAATTATATTCTTATTGCCTATTTTGGGGGACTCACAGTTTGACTCCGTAACAGCCAAATAAGCTTGCAGGGCAGGTTTCCTTTGTCGCCACCGCGATATACTGCCGTTTAATATAAGACATTGGCTTTATCGAAAACCTTTTTGCCTACTGTGCGATATTGTTTTCTCTCGTCGGGAAACAGCGCATGCACTAATACTGCAAAAATTGGTCGTGTTCAAAGTAAGATTATGAAAATTCTCTCAAACTCTCCCCCACACTGTCCAACCAGTACACTGTTTAAACAACTGAACTTAGCGACTTAGCGAATATGTAACACTATTACGATTTCTGTCTCTGTAATGCCCTAATAAAAGATAAAAAGCAATACAACTTCCTATCAGAGTTGGCTAACATACGCAAGAACTATCAACCATATCAAACACAGCACAAGGAACACTGGGAGGTTTCTTCATCAAGAACAAATTATGGAATGCAAGTGCTGTCTAAAATGGTCCCGACACTATTAAACAGCCATCCTACAAATGATACGATGCATGACTATATTGGAAACGTAGCGAATTTTTCGGTCTGTAAAATTTCTACATTATTGCTGTATTTATGGAATTGTGTCATGTCTTTCAAAATCAAACGATTTTCTCTTTGGCAGTTACTTTTTTTTCTAACGATGTATTAGGGGGTGTGAGCTAGTCTGCCCACAAGGTAAACTTTTTCTCTCGCCCTCTCATCCACTTCAGTGCGTGGAATAAGTGAAAGTCAATGGTACCGCAAATTTCGAAGTTTTTTTGAACACCTGAACTGCGCAGTGGGGGAAGAGGTGAATAATAAGAAAAAATGGCCCGACAGAGAAAGGTGGCGTTGCGGAGGCGGAGGGTGGCAGAATAAATCCAGGCATCTCGGTTTGTTTGACATGCACTCACATTTCACGGCATGCATGCGCGTTTGTAATTCGCTTTGGCCAGATGCGACCAGAGCAACTGGGACACCCTTTTCCGACAGTGTGCTGGCCAGGAGAACACCATGCAAGTGTGGATGTAGGGCTGGTGTATGTGTTAGAGGTGGCAAACCTGCATAGTGGGACATGGTGTGTGGAAACAGCGCACGAGACAGAACCGAAGTCAAAGATGAAGCACACCATGACCGTGACTTTCACCAGATTACACTAAGATCCTGAAACTGAGCGAGCCCCTGAATGCCAGTTTCAAAAGAGGGGAAGAAATAAGAAAAAAGATCAAGACAAGACATGCGATGGCTGTGACTTTCGGCGCTTGAAAGCAAGCGCCAGCAGGTTTCTTTAAAAAAACAGCACAAGAAGCAAGAACGAACAAGGAAACAAGAAACACTACGTCGCGTATACCATGTTGTATGTGTAGCCGTCTTTTTCTTTGATTTTGATATTTGCAAACTATCTGTTCATGAAGACCAAGTTGTGAAGCGTGTGGGTTGTTTCTCCACTTCATCTGGTGTAGCAAAAGTGATTTTAAGCGGCGCCACTTCTTAACATCACAGGCCCTACTTGACTTAAACAGTGTATTGAACACCGCTTCATACGTTTTGAACACGTTTCGAGGCAAGATCGCATGTTTTAAAAAGATAGTGAAAGGGCTGTAATCGGTAGCATATATCGATTTGTTTCTTCACGATACAGTAAAGCTTGTTTTGAAGAACTGCGAGTCGAAATATTAGAGTTACATTATATTGTGCTAACATCAACACATGCTTCCTCAGAGCACGTTAAATCTCTCCATCTGTGCAGCTAGCATATCAACCGACTGTGAAATAGACCTAAGAATAGCAACGTGTGAATATACAGCAAACATATTTTAGCTGAATACAATGCCAAAGTTGTATTGGTTGGAGCAGTGATCGTTTGAAGTCGCACTTACGGTCTACTTTGGATTCTTTTTTCATTTGCGCCTGAAGCATAATCCGGTACAAATTGGTTCAAACATAGTTATGAATGCTTGCATACAAATATAATCTGTCACTAGCAGCAGTTTCCTTAAACGTTTCCCTCTCCGAACAGTTGTGCGCGTGGGCACAAAATGTTTATTCTTTCGCAGTACAATTTTGATAAATGTCTCCAGTTTTCTTAGTGTTTTTTAATGCGAGCCTTCCGGTCCTTTCTTCTTGCCTCTCTCCACATACTGGGCTGAAAAGCATCTTTATTTGCACTGTAGTATTAAGAGTCATGACTTTCGGAAACGAGCACGCATCTCGCCGGTAAATGAGGTCAGCACAACACTGCGCTAAGGAAGATTTGCATCCATGGTACAGGGTTTTTATGGTGCGGTGTGGTGTGGTGTGGTGTGGTGTGGTACATATCAATGCGCGGAATGGGGACTCTGACATGACATACGGAATCTGGCCATAGATTAAGATTGACGCCTAAAGAGATGGCTGCGGTCCAATTTGCACACATTTGGGTTTCATAAATGCCGTCTGCAGCCAACTCTACACAATATTTGTTCACAGAAAGATTGGTTGCCTGTATCTTTCTAGGGTGATGTTTTTGCGGCAGGAAATTACTCATTACTCACAGCGAAAATTGGATTAAAAAGAGACATATTTCTATACCACTGGCATAGAATTTGTGGTGCCAAGACGGTATTGAACACCATCATCCACGCTAATAAGGGAACGTTGGTGTAGCATCGCCTCGGACATACACTGCGATTTTTCTCGTTGTCATCACCGCTTGCTCATGAAGGTTTCCGGTGGTACCGATTCACGTAGTGCGTTTTAGAGAGGAAGCTGTACTGCACGACTAAAGCTGAAAAACCCGTTTTATTACTGAAGCCTGAACTTAATAAACAAGGAAATAATTGTTGCCGAGACTGGGTTTCGAACCCACGACGCCGTGAACAAATTAGCTTGCCTGGCCTGCTCAAGAGAGCACTATGCTACCATTTTATTCTTTATTGACCATTATGCGAATGCAGCTGCCGACCACGCCTCGTGTTAAGCACTAACACACTCTAGTGCTTGGCATTGCAAGTCGTCGTATTCATAAAAAGTTACTACTACTATTAATAATAAAATCATGTGCCAACCAGGTAAAACACATGCATTCGTTCGTCTATTCGGTGTAAGTTTCTTAAAAGCTTGCCACTTTTTTCACCATTTTAGAGGTATCAAAATCCATTTTTATGAAGAAAGCCAATTTTTCACTAGAACATTGAAGTCGGTCTATATATGCAGGTCAAGTTATACTTGACCTCTGGGTCCCTTTAACATGAAACCTAAACCGCGCATGACAGTCGGCTTTGCATTTCACTTATATCCCAATGACGCCGTCGCGGACGACATCCGATTCTTGACTAACGCATCAGCCACTACCCTGCAGTTTCAGTAACCACAGCAGCTTGTAAATTGCTGGAGCCAAGTCTGCAAGTGTACCATCGTGAGTAAAAGTAAGAGACCCCCCTAGATCACAGCGCTCCGAGCCAAGGCACTGTGCATAAGTGCGCCACCAGACGAAGTACCTCTGGTGTGGAGACCGCTTAAATGCAGTGCTTCGTCAGGTGGCACCTCCTTGCAGAGAGTAACGGTTCCGGAAGTGGAAGAGGCGGTCTCTTACTTTTGTAACGATATTATATTAAAGAAACGGGGTAGGGAATGATGACCTTAAGACACACAACGATCGTGAGCGCCGATAAAAAACAGTACAGGATAGCAATATAAACATATGTGCAGTTAGTCTATATTTGTAAGCTTCCCGCGGAACCTATGTGGAGTGGAGAGTCCGCTCTTATGAGGCTTATCTGCAATTTGTAACCGGAAGCTATATTCATTACGTTGCGACGATTAGAAATATTCCAATAAGAGGTGAAGTGTTTCTGCTCTTTTTCATGCAGTTCCTGGGAAGATGCCGAAGCCCCGAAAAGTAGACTGCATGGACTGGCTCTTACGTGGTGATAGATGCTACCGATATCGCTTTGGGTGGCACCCAAACAGTAAAGGCATAAGACGCTGGGGCATGATCTACACCGGCTGCGGGCAATGGTCCAACCGGCTATACTTCTACGACATGAAGAAAAGAGATTGCCGTGGTGAGATGACAAAAATTCATCCTTCTTCATTGTGAGGTTTTCGAACTATACAGAAACATAGAGAAAAGTGTTCGAGGGGCATACAGTGTTTTGAAGGCATACAGGATTATTGTATATGCCTGTACGATTCTTTTCTGGTCTTTCTAGTCCAATTTTTTTAAACGTTGTGCATCAGCTTCGTTCGGCGCTAGCTTCTAGCTTAGAAAAAAAAATGTGACTTGGCAATTCAAGTACAATGAATTACGCCCCATTAGAAATAATCACATAAGCATACTTAGAAAAGCTCATGCTGACCACGTAACCGTGAAGATATGCTATCAAACAAATGTTTGGCCGACAAAAACGAAAGACATCTACGGGCAATAAAACAACTTTCTGGGATGATGCCAACATAATACAGCTAAACGTCAATTAGTTCTAGAAAAGAAAAAATGCTGAAGCTGCTGCGAGTAGAATTCACACAAAAGAAATTACGGTGAAGCAA